>JAAAKG020092342.1:0-16267 GCA_010014905.2 Druon quercuslanigerum | reverse complement strand
CTAGGTTTCGACTTTTATGAACCTCTATATTATTTATATGCTATGACCACTTATATTGTCACTCAAAGACAGAGCCAAGTGCCGACGATGCACACCGAGCGGCCATCTTAAACCAAATATTTTAATGTTCAACTAAAGAAGATAAATTTTGAACCGAAGACAAACAATTTACATTTTCAGTTAACATAAAAAAATTATTTTTAACAAAATAATCAAATTTTGAAAAAAAAGGTTTGTTAACTAAAATGTGAAATAGTCAACCAGATAAATGAATTTTCAACAAACTAGTTCCACACTGTCAACTAAGTAGTTGAATTTTTAACCAAGGATGAATTCTCAACGAAAAATGTGATATTTGATATTTCAACCAAAAGGGATTTAAGCTTTATACCAAAAATAGTTGAATTAAACCAAAAAAGATCAATGTCAACAAAATAGTTTAAATCGTCAAATAAAAGGGATTAATTTTCAGCCAAATAGTTGCGATTTTTAACTCTAGCGGAGGTTTTCCCTGACATTCCTGACTTTCTAAAATTAAGTGATCTGTAGCAATTCTACAAGTTAAAAAATTATTTTTTAATTTAACTCTAGAAAATGTTTTTGTGAAAATATATGCAGTAATTATGAAATATATTGGTTTTAACAATAAATGCTTTAAATTCTCTTAAAGAGCATTGTTGGGTATTTAAAAGCTCGGCTCAAGACGATCTGAACGTACCGCAGCCTACCTGCCCTCTTGGCGACCTTTTTCTGTTGTTCAGCGCTGGGCTCGATCTCGAAGCGCTATGGCTCTCAACCGGCGCCTTCAGCATGAGGTTACAGGAATACAGTTTCATTTTACAGTTTAACAAATTTTTGTATTTTTAAAACAAAAAATTAACTCTTTTTTTGAAAAAAAATCCACTTTTGATTTTCTTTAAATTCTTTTTTAAATATAGTTTACAGTGTGCTGTAAAAGGCCTGTGAAGTCAGGATTATCCCGAATTTTTACATTTATTTTGAACTTTTTAATTAGTGTGAGGTAATAATTAATTGAAGTAAACTATAGAGTACTATTTTATATAAAATTGACTTCGAGCAATTTTCGAAAAAAAGGGTTTTTTTCTTAAATATTAAAAAGTTTGTCCACTTTTCAAGTAGCTTAAGGTAATATTAATTAATGCAAGTATTAAGACAATTCACTTAACATTGACGATTTCTAATAAAAAATTTTAAAAATGTCTTTTTTTCTTATAAATACGTGTTAAACTTCAAGATTTGACATGAAATTGTTCATTTCATAAATTTCCCAGGCATTGTTTTAAAAATTGTTGAATCGCATCCATTCTGTATTAGTCTAAATATAACACCAATTGAATGGTCGATAACCTTAAGGGACTAAACCTTATTTGCAAAATTTTTCAGATGAACGAAAAAACTCTTCACTTGTACTTTTTGGGATAGCCTTTTGAGGAACTTTTGTATTTTATTAAAAAGAGTAAAATTTAATTTTTTCATTTTTTAACAAAAGAATGATACGTAGGAGAGATTGAACAATACAAAAAGAAAAAAATTGTACTCACATTTCATACTTAATATATGGATTTTAATGAGCTCCACGTTTAAAATCCCCAAAAAATTACTTTTGTTTATTAATTTGCTTATACCATAATAAATTGTATTTTTCTGACCAAGTGGAAACTATTTCGGCAAAATATGTATTAAGTATTCGATTATATACTCTGCCTAAAGTGGCCAGGCATTGTATGTAATGCCTAGGGATTAAATGTAATACCTGGATTATATACTTTGCCTGTAAGGTACCTGCCCTCTCGGCGACCTTTTTCTATTGTTCAGCTGGGCTGGATCTCGAAGCGCTGTGGCTCTCAACAGACGCCTTCTGCATTATGTTACAGAAGTACATTTAAGTTAAAGAAATTTTTATACTATTTATACTAAATATTTTTATACTAAATTAAACATACATGGAGTCTTATTGTGAACGAAACATGCGGGTTTCTTTTTGTATGATTTACAGACATTTATAACCATTTGTATTCTTTTTTAATATACAATTCATTTTGTTGGTAGAAAATTCATTTGCTTTGTTGAAAATTTATTTTATATCCTTAGAAATTGATTTTCTAAACTCAATTTGGAACTATTTTATTTTTGCTGTATATTTTTCTCTTTTAATTTAAAATTCATGTACTTAGTTCAAAATTTGTCTTTTTTGGTCAAACGTTGATTTTCTTGGTTGAAAATTCATTTGTTTGGTTGAAAATTACTTTTTTTCAAGTGAAAATTAATTTTCTATTAAAAGTACGATTTTTTAAAACAAAATACACGAGTTTTTAACTAAAAAGATGAATATTCGACCAAAAATAGATTCTTTTAACTTTTTAATTTAAAAAATAAATTTTTAAACGAAAAGTCAATTTCTCAACCAAATAGGCCATTTTTAAAAAAAATACATGAATTGTCAGGTAAAAAACTTTAATTTTGCAGAAAAAATATAATATTTTATTTTTCGGATAAAAAAATCAATTTTGGACCAAGAAGAAAATTGCATTTTTAAAAAAAGATTTTAATCATGAACCAATAAAATGAATTTTAAACTTTAAATATGAATATTCAATCTAAATAGACAAATTAAAAAAAAATACATAAATTTTGAACTCAAAAAGATTATTTTTCTGCCCAGAAATAAGTATTATAATTCTTAGTCAGAAAAGTAAATTTTCAACAACAAAAAAATTACATTTTTAACAAAAGGCATAAAATTTCAGCTAAATAATTTGAATTTTGAAGAAAAAATATAATATTTTGATTTTCAGTTAAAAAAATGAACTTTGAACTAAGAACAAAAGTGCATTTTTAAGAAAACAGTTTAATCTTGAACCAATGAAATGAATTTTGAGCTTGAAATATGAATATTCAATCTGAATAGACAAGTTTTTAAAAAAATACATGAATTTTGAACTCAAAAAGATTATTTTTATTGCCAGGAATAAGTATTATAATTTTTAGTCAGAAAAGTACATTTTCAACAAAAAAATAAATGTTTTACCAACAACAAAAAATTGAACTAAATAGATAAATTTTGAATTAAAAGAGATAAATATAAAGAAAAAATAAAATAGTTTTTAATTTAGTTACAGAAATTGTTTCTCAAGAAATAAAATAAATTCTTAACGAAATATTTGAATTTTTGACAAAAAAATTAATTTCCTATCAAAAAGAAGAAGTGCCTATAGAAAAAGCATAGAAATGGTTATAAACGTCTATAAATGTCTATAAATCATAAAGAAAGAAACCCGCATGTTTCGTTCACATTTAGACTCCTCACATATTTAATTTATTGAAAAAATATTTAGTATAAATATATAAAAAAATAGGCGCCGGCTGAGAGTCGCAGTGCTTCGAGATCCAGCCCAGCGCTGAACAATAGAAAAAGGTCGCCAAGAAGGCAGGTGGGCCGCGGTACCCTCCAGCCGTAAAATGATGGAATTTTTACTTTTCGCGGCCTTTAAATCAAACAAAACTTCACTGTATTTCAGAATAAAACGACATTTGAATAGAAACACATTTTATCTTGTAAGCCATTGAAACAAATTAATTCTTAATGTTAACAGTTTTAATCTGTAAATTGTTTAATTTTCAACATATTCAGAATCGTGTAGTAACATCAATTATTGTTTAATTTTTGATACTAAAAATTACAGTTGAATTTTTAAAATCATTAATTAATTTTTATTTACAGTTAATCAAATTAAAACGTTAAAAACAATCTAAATGCGAAACGCTTTTAAGTATTAACTGTTAAATTTCTTCAAACTGCACTTTAAAATTCTTTAAATCGAAAATTTACGCTTAAAAGTAAAGATCTAAAAGCGCAATTTATCAGAGTAAAATATTTTATAATTCAAAATTTTACATTGTTTTTTATAGCTTTAAGCCAGATAAAAATTTTAAATAATTCACGTTCGTAGATTATACCATTTTTGATACATTCAAGTGTAATTTAATTCACTTTATTTAATTTTTATTAATTTTCATTTAAGATTGGGTTTTTTGAATAGTGTTCAAATTCAAAGCCCTTAAAACTGTTTAAGATTAGAAAGCTTCTAATTAGTAACAATTTGTAACATTATTATCTTAGATTCAAAATTAGAAAATTCCTAATGTATCAATATTTAATATTTCATTGTTATTTTCAGAAACGTAGAATTAAGGAATGTTGCGCTTCGGGTAATTAATTTTTTGTAGTTTAGTTTTGAATATTTAAATGAAGCATTTTTCAGGTTTGAATAATCCAGCAGGGAAATAAACAAGAATTTTATTTCTTTATTTTTTGTCTGTACACCGAAATATTAGCATATTTATAAGTATTTTTTAGGTTTGAATAATTTAGCCGGGAAATGCACAAGAATGTTTTTCTTTATTTTTAGTCGCCACACTGAAATATTAACACGTATTTATAATTTGACCATCAACGAAAACTTTTCGCGTGCGAATAATTTGTAGGGTTTCGTAGCCACGAGCAGAAACCCTTATAGTTTTGGTCGGGTTCCCGTCCAATGATACTTTTACCCTGGAGGGGAAGTGTGGGAAATTTACTGGAGGAGAAGTGAGGGGGAAGTAGGGGAACTTAGGTAAAATGAGGAGAGTGGATTAGAGGAAATGGCGGAAGAGGAAATAGAGGGAGTTATGGGAGTGAGGGGAGCAGAACTAGTGAAGATGAGGGGAAATACGATCAGAAAAAGTGGGAAAGTTAAAGGAAATGAGGGACAATTATAGAAGGGAATGCAGGGGCAAATAAGAAAGAAGAGGGGAAAGTGATGGGAAATGAGTGGAGGACAAGTAGAGTTAGTGATGGAAAATAAGGGAATCGAAAAAAGAAAATTAGGGGGTGGGATTTAGGGTGAATGACGGGAGTGATGAGGTGAAATTAGAGGCGGAAAAGTATAGAACGTAAGAGTAAAAGAGGGGAGCTGAAGAGAAGGAAATAATGGGCAATGATGGAAGGCCAGGTAAGGAGAAATAAGGAAGGAGAATGAGTGGCTGGGAATTAGAGAGAGTTAAGAGAGGGGAAATATGGTAAGTGATGGGAAATTGTTGGAGTTGATTGAGAGGAATGAGGATAGGAGAAGTAAAGGAAGTAAAGGGAGAGCAACTAGGGAAGATTAGGGGGATATTAAGGAGGAAAAGCAGGGAAAGTGAGAGGAAATGAGGGGAAATCATAGGAGAGGCAATCCAAGAGAAATAAGGGATGAGTTGTAGACAGCATGATGGGCAATAAGTTGAGAACAATTAAGGGGAGTCAGGATAGGGAATGTCGGATAGCTGGTAGAAAATTAATAAAGTGGATTGGGAGAAATTAGGAAATGAGAAATAGAAGAAGTAACGGGATAGGAAGTAGGGAAGATAAAAGAAGGGGGGAAAGAACAATTTCGGGAGGGGGAGTGAGAAGAAATTAAAGGAAATAAAGGGACAGAAAGTAGGAATAGTGAAAGGGAATTATTGGGAATGAGAAAAAATAACTGGATAGGAGGTAGAGAAAGAGCAGCAACTGAATGGTTTGGGACAGTTATGAGTGAAGGGTAACAATGGAAGGGGAAATGGGGGAGAGAAAGTACCAAAAGTATGTGCACCTGAGTGAAGGAAAGCTGAAGAAATAAGGGAGAGGATGTAGAAGAAGTGAGTGGAACTGAAGGATAGTTGCAGGAATATGCAAGCTGAATTAGGGGAAATCAGGGAAGGGAAAGTAGGGGAAGTAAGGAAAGGTGAACTCGGGCAGATAAGGGAAAATTAGAAGAAAAGAAGTAAGGACAGTCAGCGGAAATGAGTCTTGCGGGAAATCTAGAACTGGGAAGTAGAGGAAATGGAGCGGAGAGGATATAGGAGGAGTAAGGGAAAACTACGACAGGGGAAGTAAGAAAAGTGTGAGAAAAGTATGGAGAATTAGTGGAAATTAGGGGAGGGGGTCGAAAAAAAGTGGGAAATGAAAACAGGGGACCATGGTAAGTAAGGGGTCAAGAATAAAGGGGAAATGAGGGAAACAAAGTAGAAGAAATGAGTGTAAGTGAGTGTAAGTTAAGGAATCTAGGAAAAGTGATTAGAAATGAGGGTGATTATAAGAGGAAGAAGTTCGTTTGAGGGGCTTGGCGAAGGGTTGCGTGAAGGGGAGGCAAAGTAGGGTAATTGATTAAAATTAAGGATGTGGAATAGAGAAAATCAGGAAATGGGAAGTAGAGGAAGTCACAAGAGAGGAACTGGAAAAGATAGGATAAATTAGAGGAGAAAATATAGAGGAAGGGAGAGAATGTGGGGAGGGGATTTCGTGGAAAATAATGTAATTATGGAAGGGGCAGTGAGGAGAAATTAAGAAAATAAGGAGACAAGTAGTAACAAAAGTGAGAGGGAAGTATGGAGAATGAGTAGAAATTAGAGGAAGGTGAGTGAAGAAAGAGTGGAAAACGAAAACGGGGGAGAATGAGAAGGGAGGGATACCGAGGAAAGGAGAAATGAGGAAGGGGAAATTGAAGAAGTAAGTGAAAGTGAGTGGAAGTGAAGGAAATGGCAAGTAGGTAAAGTAATAAAAGCGGAACTGGAAAAGATAGGACAAATTAGAGGAGGAAATATTGAGGAAGGGAGAGAAAATGAGGGAAGGGGAATTAGTTAAAAAAAAAGAAACTATGGATTGGGAATGGAGGAGAAATGAAAGGAAAGAAGGAGACGAGAAGCAGGAAAAATGAGAGGAAAGTATAGAGAATGAGTAGAAATTAGGGGACGGAGAGTAGAGAAAGAGTGGGAAAAAAAGCGGTAGCATAAGAAGAAATGGGAAACGAGGAAAGGTGAAATCTGGGACAGGAACTAGAAGAAGTTAGAGAAGACAGAGCAAAGGATGTGGAAGAGAATTAGAAGAAGAGAAATTTAGGTGGTAAGGTGATTAGAACGGAAGTGGAAGAGGAAGAAGTTAATGTGGAGGCTGCGAAGGGCAAAGAGAGGGGAAGGGGAATAATTGAATGTAGGTAGAGTAAAGGAGGGGAAATATGTGGTGGGGAGGGGGGGGGGGCGCGAACTAATTTTTTCAAATTTCGTCATAATTATATGTTGCGACTTTAACCCGAATAAAGTAAGGCGAAAAAGATTAGGTTGTAAATAATTCAAGTTCTTCCATTATCATGCTATAACCTGTCAATACGCTGTGTTCTACTATGTGACTTAGCCGGTGTACAAGTTTCATAATATTAACTTTTTATTATATCAATAAATCTTTAGTGGTTTACCTTGTGCATATCAAAACTTTTTAAATAAATAATTTTACTTCGTCATGAAATTTGTTTAAATGCTTCTAAAAATTATTAATAGAAGGGAAAATTTTTATTTTTAATAATTTTTTAATAGTGGGAAATAATTCCCTTCCAAAAATTTCGCTAACACACTATAATTTGTAAACTTTTTTCATATTCAAAGAGATGAGAAAAAAGTTTTGAAAAGAGTCAAAAATAACTATAATTTGTAAACATTTTTCAACAATTTTATAAAGTTTCACGAAAAAAAGAAAAAAATTTATGTTCCTAGAAAAAAAAGTCAAAAATTTTTGTTTTTGAAAAATTAATTTTAAGGCATTATTAAAAAATATTTCAAAGCACTTGTAAAGATTTTTCAAATTGTTAGAGCAGAATCCGAAAGATTTGAAGCCAATTTTTTTAATTTTGCAGAATTAAAATCATTTTAGTAATTTTTACTGGTTAGAAGGTCTCTAAAAAGATTAAAAAAGGAATTGCGTTCACATTCGTGTGAAAATTTTAAATGATTTTCTATTTTAAAAAATGAACATGAAGAAAAAATTGAAAAATGTAATTAAAAGTTTCAAACGATTTCCTAAAATTTCTAAAAAAAGTATAGAAGGTTTTAAACCAAAATGTTTCAATTTGGTATGATTAAAAAATCCACACAAAAATCAAATATATTGAAAAAATATTAAGATGAATTTAAGAGATTCAAAAAGAATTTTAAACTTTAAAAGAGTTTTAGAAATCTAGATTTTTAAAGATTTCAGAAAAACTTTCAATGTTTCAATAGTATAAATAAAAAATTTTTTAAGATTTTTTGGAAAATTTAGAAGATTAAAAGTTATAAATTCGGGTCAATTAAAAATATTTTTAGGAATTTAGGACTGTTGTTTTCGCTTGGTTGAAAATTAATTTCTTAACTGAAAATTTCACTTTTTTAGTTTCAGATTCATTATTTGACTTGGAAATTTATCTCTTTAGTTAAAAATTTAAGTATTTTGTTTTAAAAAATTTGTTTTTGTTCAAAATATAATTTTTTGGTTAAAAAAGTAAGTATTTGTTTGTAAATTAATCTACCCTGTTGAAAATTGCAAAATTTTTATTCAAAAGTATCTATTTTGGTTAAAAAGTCCACGGTTTTTTAATAACTTTTCATTATTGTTAAAAATTCATCTATTTTGTACAAAATTCAAAACTTTTGTTAAAAAGTAATATTTTGGTCGAAGATTTATGATTTCAGTTGAGAATTCAATCCTCTTTGAAAATTTAATTTTTTTTTAAGGTTCGTTTTTTTTTCTTTTGCTTGAAAATTTATTCTTTAAAGGCCATGTGATGAGTGGGTTACTTGACCAGATTCCTACTTTACCGACACTTTTTTTATTTTCTAACTTATTTTCACACGAAGCACCACATTGAGTTGAAAATTTGTGATAATAAATAAGAGGCATTAAGAAATGTGCCTCTGGTCCTAAATTTTTATAATGATGAAAAAAGTTTTTTTTTGTAAATGTCATTTTTATTCTGGTTTCATAATTATTACAATTTAGGACCAGACCCATCCTTCTTAGTGTTTTGTGATTTATTATTCTAAAGTTTTAGCTCAATGTGGTGCTTCTTGTGAAAATCAGTTAGGAAATAAGAAAAGCGTCGGTAAGGTAGGAATCTGGTCACATGAGCCACTCATCACGATGCCTTAACGAAAATTTTAACCTTTTCATTTAAAAATTCATAATTTTACTTGATAATTCTTCTCGTTGGTTGAAAATTGAATTTGTTTGATACAAAAATTTGTTTTTCAAAATGCATCGTTTTGGTAGAAAATTCAACTACTTCCACTTTAACGCAAAGTACATTTTCGTTCTGAAATTCATAAAAATTCCGTAGCAACAAGTACATTTCTTATAAAATTATTTTCTGATTATACAAAATTCCTATTTTCAAAAAGACTAAAAATGTACTTAAAAGTATAAATATATATTATATTATTATACTTACCAATAGAATAAAGGATAATCGCCCAGGTGAAGAACAAAGTACAGACGTTTTTCATTTTTTATATCGTTAGAGACGAAACTGATTGAAAAAGGTATGCGAATGAAGATTAAAATCTGTTCGTTATCTCAAAGGTTATATTTTAACTGCGAAGCTTGCCATTCAGATATATTTTTTTGTATTTCATAAATCATTCAATAAATAAGAAGTCTTAATTTATCAAAGCTGATATCACAATGTTTACGAAAAAAATTTGTACTTGAGGAATTACCGAATTTATTTTGAGGTGGCAGATATGAGAAAAATTCAGTGAATGAAGAATTGCTAAACAGATAATAATGTATAATATTTTGTTTATCAAAATTTAAGACCACTTATATTTTCTCTGAATGATAGCCCGTCAGGCTTCCGAGCACGAGGCTTGGGATTTGATCCCTGTATGGGTACTAAGAAAAATTCGTCTATGTATTTCTGGCTAGGTTTTGGTGGTTTAGAACCCATTTCAAAGCCATGTGATCTTAACATCAAGAAATTTTTTTATGTTAAACGAACAAAATTCTATCTTCGATATAGGGCCAGGCAAATGATTGTTGGATTTAAAACAAACATATTTCTGAGTGTCGCCGAATTATTTTTAATTCTGCTAGAAAAAGATATATTGTATTTAATGAGGAGAAGGTAAGTGAGGAGAACTTAGTTAAAAGAAAGGGAAAGAGGGGTAGGGGAGTAGGGAAATAATGGGAAATTTAGGTTAGGGAATTAGAGAAAATGAGGGGGTAATTAGGGAAAGTGAGGAATAAGGTATTGGAAAGTAATGGTAAATAATGGGGATGATGGGAAATAAGGGGGATTTTAAGAGGCAGTAGGGTAACGAGTGAAGGGAAAGTGATGCTAAAAAAGGATACTTGAAGTGTGGAAAATGACGGAAAATAAGGGCAGTGAGAGTAGGAGAAGTGAGGTAACATGAGGGATAAGGAGGTAGGAAAAGTGAGAGGAAATGAGGGCAAGGGGTAAGGTAAGTGATCAGAAATGAGGAGATTTTAGGGGAGACTGAGAAATGAGGAGATGGAAAGTAGAGAAATGAGCTAAGGGAAAGTAATCAGAAATTCGGAGGGAATTGAGTTAAAGAGGAAAAATTAGGGTAGGGTTAATAAGTATAGGGAAGTAGGAGAAATACGATAAAATTAGGGGAGGGGAATTGGGGAAGTGAGAGGAGTTAGTAGGCGAAGTGATCATTGAGATATTGGGAACTGATGGGAAATAAGGGGGATACTAGGAGGGAGGGAGGAAATGAATGAAGGGAATGTGATGCTAACTAAGGGTAGGGGAAGTGGGGAAAATAATGGGAAATAAAGGAAGTGGAAGTAGAAGAAGTGAGGAGAAATGAGATGAGGCAAGTGATGATAAATAGGGGGGGGGGCTAGAAAAATTAAATTTTCAGTTAAAATAATCAATTTTCAATCAAAAAATGACTTCTCAACAAAATAATTCAATTTTAAACCCAAAAGATGAATTTTCTACCAAAAAGATGAAGTTTCAATTAATTGTATACATTTTCAATTAAAGAAGCTAAATTTACAAACCAAGACTAAAACAAACAAAAAAATCGAGTTTTTAGCAAAATTAAATAATTTTCAACCAAAGAAATTCATTTTTAATCACAGTGATTCATTTTCAAACAAAAAATTAAAAAAAAAAAAGAATTTTGAATAATTTTTTTCAATTAAATAAAAATAAAAATTAGTATAGTTAAATTTTCTACAAACAAAGAACATTTAATTTTAAAAAAATCCACTAAGGATGAATAAAAACTCAACTAGCGTATCAAGAATTAAAAAAGGAGCAAAAGTTCTATTTAAACATATTAAATTTGATAAAAATCCAAAATAAGAATCACAACATTTAAAAATTATGTTAAAGAAATTAATACTTTTACGGTTCCTACATTACCGACTTGTTTTTCGCAACACCTTGCATTTACACAAATTCAGATACCGAGTTCAAAATTTAGGAAATCAAATGAAAGAGACTAAAGAACATTTAAAAGAACCACAAATTTTGCAATTACAAAAAAAATATTTTGAAGCTTTGAGAATTTTTGTTTTTAATTCTAGAAATTTAGGACTCGAAAAATGTTCCTTCGCGCCTGACATTTAATTCCTCAAACTTTTCAACTCAGTATCCCAATTCTTAGGGTTGTAAATTTTTACCGAAGGAATGTCGGTAAGGTAAAAATTGAGTAAGATTTATGTAGCCTTAAATAAAAGGAAGCGTATTTGAATTCATAATAACCGCTTCAGGCCATGTAACAAGAGGGCCACGTGATCAAAGATGGTCCTCTATTTTTCTTTCCCAATTTACGTCTAAACGAAGTGAGTTATCGCTCTGAAAGATTAAAAAATGAAAGAGGAAACAATAAAGTGCATGTCTCTGTTTTGTTCCGGTGGAAATTCTAAAGAAAAAAAAAAATTTCGAGGAAAATAAAACTGGAAGCTATATCGGTACTTTTCTTTCCCAACGTACGTCCATACGGAATGAGATATCGTGTTAAAAATTTGGCACGCTAAATAGAAGGCATGAAGGAAGGTTTCTCTGGTTCTAAATAACTAGAACTGTGAAAAAAGTTTTTTTTTATTATTAATTTGGAGAAATACCGACCGTGCTGTAAAACCCTGCAAGCAATTTTCAATTTTGTGAATGAGCTATTTATGCGTTTTATGTTTATCAAAGTGGGGTAAAACAACAAAAATTACTTACAAATAAAGAAATTTGGTAAAGCCGTGACGCCTAAATGCGTCATTCGATATTTATTATTTTCATCATTAAACTTTTTCCTTCCCCTAACTCTTTGCATTGTCATAAAACGTCCTTTAATATTTATTAATATTTTCCAAAAAAATTTTGCGCGATATTGCCTTCATCCACTGGCCCACTCGTTACATGGCCTTAAGGTCAAATTTGTAGACAATTTTTTGGAGGAATTTGAGAAAAACTAGAGAGTAAGACTGTAAGAGCAAAGAATTTACTAACCAAAATTTGTACCATAGATGAATATTATTTATAATATTATTATACTTATTTTGATGAAAATAATGTTTAAAACTCAATTTACACAATAAATACTTATACAGTTCCTACCTTACCGACATTTCGTCATAATTTTTACATAAAAAATCAGACATAGAGATAAAAATTTGAGAAATTAAATAAAAGACACTAAGAAACGTTTAAAAGGTCCTAGAATTTTGTAATTTCAAAAACAAAAAATGTTTAAACTTAGAGAATTTTTTTTGTATTCGCAGGAATGTCGACAAAGTAGAAATTCGGTAAGAATTATGTGGTTTTAAATAAAAGGAAACGTCATTGGTTGAATAATTATCGCTTAAGGGTATGTGACACACTCAAATACCTATATTACCGATCTCACTTTTTCACTATAATAAATTTTATTTTTATAAACAAGAACTAGTCTAGTGCAATAATTAAAAAATGTGAAAAAGATCTATTAAAATATTTTGAAATTTGTGAAAATCAAGAATAAAAAACTAAGGATCATTTAAATCACCGTTTTCAAGATACCAGATTTTTGTAATTACAAAAATATATTTTTTTTAATAAATAGAGCATTTTTGTAGCTCTAGTCACTTAGGACTCTAAACACGAATCTGAAATTTAATTCCACAACATTGAATTACCTAATTATATTAATATTTAAGAGAGAGTTGCTTTGAAAACATAAATTTTCGAGATAATAAATAAATAAATTCAAAAAAAATTCTATTCGTACTTTACAATTTCAGTGAAATTTCAAAACTTATTTTTTAAAACTAAACTTAAAAGTTAAATAAAATTTAGATAAAGTTAAAAAATAAATAATATTTACTTAAATTCCAAAGTTCACTTTTTAACCAAAGAGATGAATTTTCAACCAAGAAAGATGAAATTTCGACTACTACATATACACTTTTATTTCACATTCCAAAATTCTTTACATAATTCGAGAAGAGAAATTTTCAAAAAATATGTTTAAATTTTTATTAAAAAAAGGTTTTGGTTTCACTTTTCAATATTAAAATATGAGCTTTAAAGAAGAAGTGAAGTTCCTATAAATATATTTAAATTTTTAAATAAACTGAATAAGAATTCAGTTTCCTTCAAAAGCCACAATATAAATTTCAAACAAGTAAATTAAAAAATTAGTTAAATTTACAACCGAAAATGATGACTTTTTACACAAATTGTTGAATTTTTACCCACAAAGTTAGATTTTTATCTAAAAAAATTGAAACCTTAATTTTTAATCTACTTTTTTATTCAATATCTTTCCGGTGAACTTTAAGAAATCTCAACCAGTCTAAGATGTTCTATTTCATATTTTTATGAAAACGGATACACACGGAAGGAGAAATGATGAATTTTTTGTCTTTCTTTCTTTGTATAGAAGTTTTACAATTTTATTTTATGAAGATCTAAATACATCCTACTCACTTTAATCGAACAAGTCTCATTTTATATTTATGAAAATACAATTATATCTATATTTCTAAACCTAGGAAAATTAACGTCCCTATTTGTTCTATTCTCTACTTTTTTACTTAAATCAAGGAACTTCCTTTTTTTAGAACTCGATTAAGCAGGTTACGTACTCGACTCCGAAGGTTGAACCTTCTAATTTGTTCGCCTCCGCTGCATATAAAGTTAAATTTAAAGATTGAGTTTTTAGTTACGACTCTAAATTTGAAGTTACTCGTTTTAGTTCTTTCTTTAATTATTTTCCTTGACCGCAGTAATTTGGTACAACCTGACAATCTCTTTTTTCCTATTTATTTTGCACAGATAATCTTTCTACTCAGATTTCTTATATAAAAATATTTTCTTCTATGTTCTTTCTCGCTCGCTCTCTCTCTTTTTTTCTATCCTTCTTAAATGGAGTCTACACTCAGGATAATACGCCTCTTCTTTGACTCTCTCTCTCTCTCTCCCTCTCTATCTATCTATCTATCTATCTTTCTATCTCTCTCTCTCTGTAATGGAATCTAAGCTCAGGATATTTCGCCTCTTTCTAAAATTTACTCGATGAAAAGCGGAGGGCCTAGGCGATTCTAGTATTTGTACTAAGATTTCGAAGGATGTACCTTCCAGTCCTTTCCCACGTACTACAATCTAAGAGTTGAGCGAAACCCGGCTTCAGTAGTTGGACTCCTTGGCCTGCCTCAAAAACACTCTGCATCCCTCTCGCTCGCTCTGTGAGCTCCCTAATACCATTTTGGACATAGCATCCTCTTTTTATATCTTCGCGAAGTCGCTGAGGCTTCGGGTTGCGTGGGTGGGAGCCTCTGCGACTGCGCGCTTTCTTACGCCTAGATGCTGTGGTCCATTCACGGTCATGTACGTCTGGTTGCTATATTAAAAGGGGCCTGCTTGAGAAGCTTACAAAATACAGTTTCTACTAAAATAGATGAAATTTTCAAATAACAAAAAATTTCAAAGAAAATATTTTAAGTTTTAATTCAAAAAAGATATTAAATTAACCTTTCTACACCAACACATGACTTTTCAATAAGAAGTAATTTTTTATGAAATAGTGGAATTTTGAAATAAGTAGTTTCTTTTTTCTTAAAGTAAAATGAAATTTTTACTAAAACAGATGAATTTTGAATTTAAAAAGACAAATTTAAAATAAAATTGAATTTTTACCTAAAAGAGATTTTAGTGGACTTTTCAACACCAAAATATGAATTTTAAATACATAAATTTTGAAGAAAATAGTTGAATTTTAACCGGAAATGATGACTTTTTAACCAAATTTTTGAATTCTTAAACAAACAGTTGCATTTTTATTTAAAAAATGCCTAGTTTCTAATAAAATAAATTAATTTTTGAAAAAAAATACAAACTTTCAAAAAATAGTTGAATTTTTATGCAAAAAAGATTTTTATTTAAAATGTCAACATCAAAGTATGAGTTTTAAATAAGAAGTCAATTTCCTACACAGATACTTGAGTTTTGAAACTAAACTGTTGAATTTTTGAATAAAAAGAATGACTTTTTAACGAAAGTTATCATTTTTTTAACCAAAAAGTTACATTTTTATATAAGAAAGATGCAGTTTCTACTAAAATATATGAATTTTTTAATTAAAAAGATAAATTTTCAATTAAACTGTTGAGTTTTCTTAAAAACAAGAGTTTATTTTACTTTTAAAGATCAAAATATAAATTTTAAACAAGTTAATTTTCTACATAAATATAGTTTTTCCTAACCACTAATAATTAAATAGAAGAATATTATATAAATAGAATAAAACAATTTCAAATTAAAATTGATAAATTAAAAGTCCCTTACTTCTTATCGAACAATAAAATTCTCTGACTTTCTTAAAATTGTTGTTAGCGAGGTTCATTTTTCACTCAACAGGTATATTAAAAACTTATTAACTAACAAAATTTTCTCAATTTAGAATTTTTTGAAAATGGCAAAAAAATGTTGTTTTTTTTATTGAGTCCTATGCACACAATTTTAAAAAAGTTGAAAATGTCGAACCTGAAATTTCTTCACCATGAGTCAAAAAAACATGCCATTATTTTGTTTAAAAAAAATGGTTTAGCCATAGCAAATCGTCCAAATCGCTAAAAATAACGTAAAATTGATCATCTTTGAATGCTTCAAACACCACTTAATTTTTTTTTGTAACAAAATAGTAGCACGTTTCTTTGATTCACGCTGAAGAAATTTAATTTTTGTTTAATTTTATTTTTTATCATTATTCACTAGTAAAAACTGTATATAGAAAAAATTCGCCATAATTTTCGAAACAATAGGGAAATTTTTTAAAATTTTCTAAAAACTTTAATTTTCAAATCAAAAAAGGGGACAAAAGATATTAACCGATTTCAAATTTTTTATTACTTTTTTGGATGTCAACCCACAAGTTTTTTCGTTCAGCTCAAACGATTTGATTAATTTGATCATTTTCACTACGCCCGAATATATAA
>JAAAKG020092331.1:0-16267 GCA_010014905.2 Druon quercuslanigerum | reverse complement strand
CGAATGTCCTCCAATCGTCTAGATTCGGCGTCACGTCTTCTTCTCTCTTCATCTAGAATGTCCGCGTCTCTTGAAACTTCCAGGCTCTCAGCACTACCATGCCTTTCATGCAATTCAACAAGCTCTTGCCTGGCTGCTTCCAGCTTACGGGCGATCGCTTCGCGTTCGGCCTGTGTCACTTTCAATGCACCTTTTTCCCTCCGATTCAGTTCACGCCGCGCAGCAGCTTCCTTTAAAATTTCTATTTCGTGTTTGGCTTTCTCCAATTCTGCTAATGCTGCGTTCTTTTCCCGCGTAACCGTTTCTAGATCTTCATCGGATGCAGCAGCATTTTCGGACGAGTTTTCATCGATGTAATCAATCTGCCAGGTACTCGTCGGATCTTTTTCGAAAATGCGCGCGACTAATTCCGCTTTGTTACCCGTGGTAGTTGCCCCTAAATTTCGCAATATTTCCTTGAGTTCACTAACGGTGAGTTCCTGCGAAGTTGGCGCCATTTTGGACGCTTTTCAATCGTTCAGTTTTATTTGTAGCACAAAGCTTGAAATCTTTAGAGTAAAACACTTAAACACTGAGAGCTTTACTAAAACAATAGGCCTGACCGTTTGCACAGTCCACAAGAGACACACACTCAAAAATTGTTACACAATACGCGTCACGTTCAGCGTCAAGCCGCCATTTTCGAACATTCGAGCACAAAGCACAACGTTTTCAATTGTTCAATCCGTTTCACTATCGCGGTAAAATTTTTATCAGAACGCCCGGGACAATCCCACTTCTGAAGTTGTAATGAGGGATGTCAGGATGGATTGTTCGGGGTTTACATGCAAGTAAAAGCAAGTCAAATTAAAATATGTCTGCCTTTATTTAATATTTAGGGGTGTTTACAAACTTGTGTACTTAGCCACGGTCGGCTGAACTCTGATCACTCTTACCCGGACTCTCTAATCGTCGGAGGTCGGGCTTCTCCGGTTATGTTTGGGCTTCTTCGGTTACATTTGTACGTCGAAGAGGTCCGGAGAGGCCCCGCTCTAAATGTACAATTATTGTATTACATAAGTATGAGTGTTAATTATACTATCATTAGGTTTTTAATTAAAACGACTGCCATTAAGGAAATATTTTATCAACAGATGCCGAAATAATAAACTTGTATGTTGAATTCGTTTTAAAAAATCATAACATTTATCAACTATTTATGCGTGTTGCTGAAATTGCCATGAAGTTCCCAGCTTAAAGAACTGGCATTAAAAAAACGAATTTTTCTGTTGAAAAATGGCGAATTAATTCATTTGTTTAATAAATTTGATTATAATAATAACAAAAATAATCTGAAGAATAAATTTCTTCTTTGATTTTTATTTAATAATGGAATATGTGTAACTAATTTCACTGTATGAAACATAGGCGATTTCAAAAATTTTGCATGTTATTGATGCGCAGCCGGAATCTTCGATGTTTTTTTTTTAATGTTGAGAAAAAGTTCCTTGAAGCCTAGTAAAAAACTTTCTTGCTAGAAGTTATTTAAACTTTTTCGATGACCGCTCTACTGGTTAACGTTGGCAAAACGTTGTTTTCATTCAGAAATAATTTTTTTTGGAAAGCAATAAACATAGACATTACTTTTTTTTTAACTTTTACATATTGAGAATACACCAGACAAATTTAAAATATTTTTATTAAGAAACGGCTGAATAATCGCAATTTTTGTTTTATAAGATATCGAATATTAATAAAAAAAATTTGTCGGCCTCATTAGAATACATATAAGATGTATCAAAAAATAATTAAGTAGCTTTTAAAGACATTTTTTTTCTCATATAATTTTACAAACCATGTGGAAAAATTTGAGTGCTTTAGAAATGTGCTCAGTACTTTTATAGTAGAAGTATGAAAGAAATCAAGAAATATTAAATACATTTTTGTAAGTTTTTAAATTTTAAATATTTTTAAATTAATTTCCAGCATTTTAAATTCCTAAAGATATCTTGAAATTTTGATGGAGCATTCAAAAAGTAAAAAAATTTCCATATAATTTTCTGAATTAAAATTCTTTTTAATCTTTTCAATTCTGCTAAATATATCCTGAATTTTCTCGACTTTTTTCCAATTTTTAGCTTGATCAAATTGCAACCTGCTGATTTAAACCTTCTAGACCCTTTTTCTAAAGCTTTGGAAATCATTTCAAATGTTTGAAAACCGTCTTTCATTTTCTTTTAAAGTTTATTTTTCAGACCTTCTAAACCTTTAATTTTCAATTCTGGAAAAGTAAAACTATAGCTTTAACATTTTTTGCATTCTTCTTTGGCAATTTTAGAAATGTTTTGAAATGTTTTAAACTTTTTTAAATTAAAATTAAAAATATAATTTTATTTAAAATTAAAAAAAAATTGTTTAACAATTTGCAAAATTTTACTTTTGAACACATTACAAAACAATCATTATTTCTCTTCACATCCTGAAAAATTTCGCTTACCTAAAATTCTTTTAAATCTTAAGGAATCAAAAAAATTATCTCAAAGTTTTCCACACATTTTAGTAATTTTCAAATTTTGAAATTAATCTTTAAAAATGAAAATTAAACCATTAAAAATTATTCTCAACATATTAAAGGGAATGATATTACCTTGAATCTAGGAAAATGTTAAGAAAAAACTTCTTTTGCGTTATTGCACAATTATTTACAATTTAAGTGTTCTTTCTTTCAATAATGGATAGAAGCAGTACTGATCAACAGAACTTAGCATAGCGCCAACCTTGGCATAGAGAAGGTCAAGGTGCTTCCTAGCACCAGCTTCCTAGTGCATGTATTACAAACGACATTTATTCTCATATTTTGACCACCTAATTTGAAGGGCTAAATACAATCCCCAACAGAAAGGGTTTTTTTATAAAATGATTTTTTTGTTGAAATAGTTGTACTTTCCTGAGCGTATAACATGCATCATATTCCTAATTAATAAAAAGTAATTATACAAGGTAGTAACTCTGGCCCCGTATAAAACGCCAACTCTGTCCTGGGCTAAGTAGAAAAATTACACATATAATTATAGCTGGGCTAAGGACATATTTTTCGTTTGACATATGAGGGGCTGATCGCAATGTGGGAATGTCATGGCTTTTCTTTTAATCACAAGGACGCTTGTAAAAATATAAAAAAGTATTATATATAGTTTTTAAAGATTGTATACGATTAATTGCCTTCATTTAAAGCGTTTAGCAAAAAAAGTAATAACTCAAAAACATTATTTTTCTGATACATTTTCTTTTAAATTGCTTCCAGATTTGGCTAATTGAAGAGATTTTCTTTTAAACCCCGTCCAGATTTCGCAAATTGAATATGACAAAAATATAATGTAAACAAAATTTACCGCTGAATCAAAAAGTAGAACGTTAAATTTTAAAATTATTCAAAAAGGTATTAGGGACGGATGTAAAAATTGACAAAAATAATTAAATGTTTTTCGCGCTCAATTGGACAACGCATCAATACATTTCATTTTTAGCTTATTTTATTAGTAATTATAAAAAAGTGTTTGCAATTTCAATCCGAGGGGTCTTAAAACACAGATTTGTCAAAGTGTTTCCATTTCTGTGGTTAATTCTAAAATATGAGTGTTAACGAGTAATAGAAAAACTCTAAGAAAATTAAAGTATAATTGAGCACCTTTAGAACTGAAATATTTACTAGTGATATTCTAATTGCTTTGTGAGAATATTTTCATCCATTTTAGATCCAACGAGAAATTCAATGGTGACCTATATTTTCGTCTTGACGATGATCTTCAAGGTTTTTTCTCGATAAAACACTTTTAAACGCAAACCCCCTTTTTACCTCGTTATTCGATAGAGCTGTACATTCTTGGTTTGAATATGTACTTGAGTAATAGGCGCAATTTAACCTAGACTCAAATGTATGCATATCTTGTTTAAGTTTACATGACCTTAAAGTGACCTTCAAAGTTACAATGCACCTATGAGTTGGGTACAAATTTAAACGTAAAATTTCACACTCTATCGATTGCCATTTTAAAAAAAGAGGCTTTCCATTTTACAAAATTGACCTTGAAAAACCTTGAAGGTCACCTTCGAGATCAAAATGAAGGTCAACACTGAATTCTTTGGCGAAATTTACTTCTAGAATGACCATGACGTCCCTGAAAAATATCTTATTCAAAGAAGGTTATAGATATATAAATTATAGATTTTAATCGTGTAACATTATTAAATTTATCGAAAAAACCAGAAAATATTGTCAAACATGTGAATGGGTTACAATTAGAGCATGTTTACTATAACTTTAGGATGTTTTATATATAAAAGCGCACACTGAGAAAGAACTGAATCCAGTTAAAATATGAAAAAAAATTATTATACGTACTGATTGAGCAGAATATGACTGATAATGAGAGGAATAAAGGGCCAACAAGGATCTTCATTTTGCCAGCATACAATGAAAAAATTGATTTGAAAAGAATCAGGTAAAATTAAACATGAGTCACATATTTCAAAACTGAGCAGGCGGAAATGATTCTATTTTATTAATTGTTTACTTAATGACATCTCCATTGTTACTTGTGGATTTTCAAAGGCACATGAATTTTTGATTCGTAAAGTAAAATACAAATCTCGTTTACGAGATCTTTAGACAACAAATATTTTCTCTGATTCTAATTGTTCACTTTACGCTGGTTTGGAAATAGTTCTGGATGCCACAAGCAAATGAAAAATCTTATAACATTTTGAATTTTTCAAGATTTTTAATATGTTTTATCATTTCACTTACATCTAACTTGATTTAATTAAAACAGCTGCAAGAATAGTTCTCAAGTTAAATGTGAATTACTGATTAAAGAAATATTAAAATAATCAGTTATTTGAAACTAAAGAATACATTTTTAATGCCGCTTTTAGTAATATGAAATGAAGCTTTGGCAAATATAGGATTAGATCAATGTACAAAAATCTGTCTTACTAAAATATCCTTCAAACTATAATATAAACCTTAGACTAATAAATTGTTGCAACGCGAGAAAGTGCGTTTCATTTTTAAAGGGAAAAGCAGCCTAATTTTCCATAATATAAAAAAAAGTTGTAGACTATATTAGCCTGAAAGCACTATAATTAGAATACGCGTATTGCAATTTCGTAATTTCAATACCGTGTTTGCAATTTTACCTTACACATGTACTATCAAAGTGTTGCCAAATCCGAAACACGTTTTACAGTGTAAAGTATAAAAGGATTCATTTTAATCATTAATACATTTAAATAGCTTTTAAACAGAAAAACAAGACAAATTTTTATAGTCTAAATATAAACTAAAAATAAGATAATGTACGAAACTTGATTTTCTGCTTTCTTTAGGTTAACCTTAAAGATTTTATAGCAGGCCACGTCTCATACATTAAAATTTTTGCTTTTTTTTATTATGTAGCAAAGAAAAGGAAATTTTCACCAACAACATAATTATTATCTTTTTCATAAACTTATTATTAAATAAACTTATTAGTTAGCTTATTAAACTTATTACCCTAGTAGTTTTAATAAACATTGAAGTAAATTGTTAGTACTTTAAAATATTATATTACAAATGAAAATTTATCCTTTAAAGTAAACTTAATATTCCGTGCGGTTGTAATGTAAATAGTTAAATGTTACAACTCATCTCAGATTTTTAAGCTTGTTTAATTAGGTTTTATTTTTATTTTATCAATAGAATTTATACTTTATATGATTATTCGTTTCCTAAACTTTTAAAATCTTACTGAGATTTTTTAGGGGTTAGAGAAAATCTCGTTGTATCTTATAGACTGGGGAGAGAATAACATTTTAGAAAAATTCCTTACATAAGTGGATGACCCCTTGTTTTCTGATTCGGTTATTAGTATTGCGTGAATTTATTAATATTATTACATTTAATTTTAATACCGATATTTCTACGTACTAGTTATACTTCAAGATACTTTACGTAATTTATTCTAGACCCCACACAGTCAACTAATTCAATATCTTTGTCGCAATTAGAGATTGTGACCTAATAAGGATAAACAAGATTTTATAGAATCCAGAACTTAAAACTTTCAGGAGTGTATGTGTTTTTCTTAAGCTCAAAATTAGTTATAAAGAAATCCTAAACTCTCGTCCTTTCGAAAATTTCTATATTTCCAACTTGAAGTCCTCATAAAGCTTTACTATTTTGGAATATATTTGGTCTTTTTTGCTTGCTTATATTAAATTTGTTTTTTATATATTTAATTTGTCACGTTTTTATAACTTGATGAAGGTCATCGACGCAAGATCGAAACGTCGTGTTTTCATATCATTGGGCCTCATAGATGCTTTTTTAATAGATTAAACAGTCTAGTGATATGCACTTAAGTTTTCCAAATCCTGGGATGCTCCATTAATGACGTAATCTTTGCCATCTTTGCCCATTTTTTCCTATTCTCTACGTGCCTTAGCCACGTCTAGCTTTTTTACTTTATCGGTATAATTTTAATCGTTCTTAAAAGTGATTTATCTTCTCCTGTCATGACACGAATTTAATCAAGGGTTGCCATGCTATGTATGTTGCCATGTATGATATCTGATTAAACGCCTATAAGGAAATCCATGCAAATCAAATAATACTGGTATCGATGGTGGATATCTCCCAAAGTGCGAAAACACTGTCCGAGTTTCAACCGCTTAGATGAAGCGGCATCTGTAACGTTCATTTTCCGAAAGTATAACAAAAAAATGTTACAGTTTAATTTTTCGTTTAAAAGTTTCTGATTCTGTACAATAGTATCATCCCTTTAACGAGAGTAGAACGTCTTTTTTCTTTGAATTATAAGTTTCCAAGAGTTTTTGATAACTTTATTAGAAATATTTTTAATAATTTCAACAGGAGGTATCTTTATGATCATTAAGCATATTTATGATCAACTTCAGTATCTCTGATTTCCCTGAATATGAGTTGTGGGAGTCTGTTTATTATTTTAGACAGTTTTTGCTGTTTTAGCTTACTCAGATTCATATGTTGTTTCGAGAACAAGTCCTGTTTGTGCTTTGTTTTTAGATTAGCTAAAATGTTGGGACACTTTTCTATTGTTTCCAGCGCATTCATGCATTCTTTTTATGAGATTCCTTTTGCCTTAGGGCTATTTTCAACTTTTTTGTAAAATTCTTCAACAGACGGGAGCACCAAGTTTTCGTTACTTTCGAACACTGTATCTATTATTGGTTCAGGAATGCATTTAGCTCTCGGATAAACATTATTTTAGTTTAAAATTGAAGCGGCTAGACGGAATGCGTCAAATGTTTAGTGTGTGATTAGCTACAAAACATCAAAGAAGAAGTTCACTCTGAAAGTTAGAGCACTTGCTCATAACTTACGGAAAGCAAATCGCACGCTGAGCAAGTGTAAACTGTTGATCATGAAACAGCACTGGACACAAAGGATAAGAGCTCTTTTAATAGCCAAAGAGCGCCTCACAAGGCGAATAAAGTGGATGCAGGTAAATTCCATCCTTTCTACTCAATTGTCGCAACGTCGAGAAGAGAAGTGTCAAATAATTACTGCTGATGTATTGAAGAAAGTTATGGCTACAACTATAAACTTTTAGCGCGAGAGCCAGATAAAATCAACAATTTTTGGTAGAAGAAGTTACCTTCTTTGCACCAACATTTAGCTCGTATATTTACTACTCTCTTAAACAAAAGAACAACATATTCCGCAGTGGTTAGTTGAAGGGCGCACGATACTGAACCCTAATACCAGAGATTTAACAAGACTAAAGAACTACTAGCCAATAGCTTGTTTAAACGCCAGCTACAAGCTACTCACTGGCATCCTCAAAGAGAGAATAGTATTATCTATCGAGCCGACATTGAGTGCATTAGTTGAACAACGCGCATGCAAGAGGGGACTGGCTGTTTCCAGAGAGAAACTGTTAATAGACAGATCTATTACCTAGGATTCCATCAGGTATAGATGCAATCTGTCCATGGTTTGGATTGACTACTGAAAGGCAATTGATATCACGAACTGCTAGTTACTTATTAATGTCCTCGAGTGCCTGGAGGTACATAAAAAAATAGTCAGATGTATGAAAGAGCTCATGGTCTTGTGGCAGACAAGATTTGTTATAACATCTAACAAGAAAAGTGACTACCAGTTACGTCACATATAAGACATGTTTTCCAAGGAGACTCTTTAAGTCCGAAACTTTTCTGCTAATCCCTTTTGACTCTGTATATTTTGCTCCGCGACAAAAACTCTGGATACCTATGTGGCCCTTAAATTGTTAATGTTACAGCTAAGTCAGAATATTGCGCGCTATGCGTTCGGCTGTTGCGAGAAGAGAGAGATTCTTATTATTGACATTTCCGCAATATTTTGGATATTCCTATACTGCTTTACACTTTTGGAGCAGTAAAATGAAACGTCGATGAGTTAAAGCAACTTGACCGAAGCACACGCAACAGAATGAAAATCCATCGAAGTCATCATCCTAGATCTCCTGTACCTCGTATATACTTCCCTCTAGATAAAGGGGGTAGAGGTTCGCTGATCTTACAGTGTCTTCATCGAAGAACAGTTCCAGCTATAGCCTGCTCAGTTTCAGAAAGCACAGATTTTCTAAAGCAACTCGTATACCAACACGAAGTCGTCAATGTTGGGGCGTTTCTCTACCGAGCCGCTGATAGGGTCGCAGAGGAACTTGTACTCCCATTTGCTTCCAGCGAAACTACACATGGCCTAGCATCACTAACACCTTTGTCGCTTAAAAGTCGTGTACAGGAAGCAGAACATTCGCTTCTACTAAAGAAACATGCTGGTAAATTCCACGGTGTTATACGTAGAGAAATGCTATTGATAGGTCTTTCCATCATGTTTCTCAAAGCTCCTGGATTAAGATAAAAAAACAGAGGGTTTTATTTTTTTTTGCCAAAACGGCGTTATAGGCACCTTAGTTTTCCGTGAACGCAAAATGAATGTACCTGTAGGCGATCTAACTGCCGAGCGTGTAAGCCAGAGCCAGGAACGATTGGGCATGTTCTCAGTGGATTTTTATTGTATGCACGCTTCGGGTACATAGAAAGACACAACGCGGATCTAAAAGTGTTATGTTACCATCTTCGGCATTTCTATAATGTTGATATAATGCCCGTCTTTCCATACGACAAGGGAGAACTGATTTCCTTTGTAGAGAATGATCTGTGTATGTTCTACCGGAAATTATCGTTTTTCACCACTCAACGTATCATTGCTACAAAGCCTGATATTGTCCTCCAAGATCTGAAGCCTAAGATAATTTACGTAATTGAATTCTCGAAACCAGCCGATATTACTATCACGGCAAAAAAGTAAGCTAAACGAGCGAAATATCTAGCACTTCTTTTCGATCTGAGCAGGTTATACTAAGGCTATAAAGCCTATCGCGTGGTTCTTCAAATCGACTGCCTTAGAGGTATGAAAGCTTTACTTCCTAGCCAACTCAACAAAATCCCGGTTGGCTAGCATCAGGCTCAGTTGATCGCAAATCATCTGGTCCGTCAACACTGTTCCTCCTAACATTGCACAAAGGTTGGTAACTCTAAAAAAGTATCCAGAGGTGAAACCGTCTCCTTCCACTGTGCTGTCTACCGCGTAAAGCCATCTATGACTAGAGATTAGAAACAAAAGCCATGAAAGGAATGCATATTTTACATGGTTGTGCAGCATAGTCTTTATATACTCATAGTTTCTTAAGGTATGTGAACTTTAAAACATTTTTAAGTTAATTTGTAAATATAATTTTTAGAAACGTTACATAAATTAACCACAAAATATTTCGAAGCGAAAACTTTGTCGTAAAATTATCAAACAATTGCTTATTTTATACTTCTGGATTTATTTTCACGTAAAAAATGTATTTTGACCGACCGAAGTAAAAAATTTTATAATGATTTACTTGCTTTGATAGGTTTCATAATCCAAATCCTATCTGATAACAAAAAATTGATTTTGCTGCAATACTTTATTGGAGCAGGACGCGACATATCATGAAATGACGCGAATTGCAAAAGGGTCGCCACGAGCTCTAAAGTGCAAGGTAGTACTATATACGAAATTTAAGAGCATACTTTAAATTATTCCAATATAAAAATGTTTTTTTCTTATTTAAGGTAAGTTAGTGCTTTATTTAGGATAGTTCGCACACTTAAATTTTCTAGGAATTAGGGTGACCATCCGTCCGAATTCACCCTGACATGTCCTCATTTTAGGGCTGGTGTGAGTTGTTCTACAGGATGCTTTTCTTTATCCGGGATTTGTCCAGATTTTTCAAAATGTAAAATTTTTTTAATAAACTTTTCGAACTCTTTTTGCACATAATTTTATCATTAAATGCCATCTAACGATTTCGTCGTCAATTAACAAGCTTCAACAGCCTGTCTTCGTCCAACAATGATGATTGGTTC
This sequence comes from Druon quercuslanigerum, assembly GCA_010014905.2. NCBI lineage: Eukaryota > Metazoa > Arthropoda > Insecta > Hymenoptera > Cynipidae > Druon > Druon quercuslanigerum. The sequence goes on along the minus strand of JAAAKG020092331.1, from coordinate 5,818 downwards.
TACTCATCTTTCATCTGCTTTCGTAGAAAAGGATCAATCCACCAATCGCCGTCCTTAAAAAAGGACAGGTCGACTTTCTCGATTTCCTATTTTATATTGGCTGAATTTTGAATTCTCTATGTGTGACGGTCAGTCGGTTGGGTTAGGTTCCGTCGCGGGTTGTGCCTCGTTTTTTATATTATGACGGCAAAAAGCTAATAGGTAACAGTCTTTAACCGACACATTAAATCTGGGTGTATTTGTGATGAAAATAAATTTATTTGTGTTTGATAAGAATGCGTTAAACCCATTAAAAGTGCGATTTTGTGCACATGAAGCAAAAGTCCAAGTAAGTGTATTTTATCACGTAATATTAAAAACGTAACGTAACAAATAATATAAAGTTAATGTTGACGTTTTACGTCTTTTTGTAAATGTGAATTTGAATTTTCTAATTAGTAAATTATTTTTGACAACTAAGAAAAACTACAAAGTAAGATAATTCGATAATAACATTATGTTCATCGAACTTTGCAGATTCAATTGCTTTATTTTTCATACAGATTTTAAAAAGTAATAAAAGGTTAGGTTTGATTCGAAAAATAAATAATTACAACATGAATATATGTGATGCAACTCTATCTATTGCAAACAAAGGCTTAAATGATATTTAGTTGCATGTAGGGACAGCAAAACATAAATCGGACCTTCGAAACCAAAACAACTTTTTTCTCGATAATTTCATGAAAAACGATTTTATCAGTATGAAGCATGAGAATCTTGCTTAAGCAGGAGGAGCGACACTTGCAGCTCACACATCACCAATCCTATTACAAAGATTCGAAAGTCGCCGAACTTATGTCAAGTGCAAGAACAAAATCTGACGCCATCGTCAACAATGTTTTAGCACCTTAATCTGAAAACTTAATTAGATATGATTTAAATAACATGTCGTATGTAAGTGTACAAACCGACGCAAGTAATCATAATGCGATAAAACTGTTTCCAACTTGCGTACAGTATTTTCATTATAAAAATGGGGGAATTCAATCTAAAATTCTTAATATACAAAGCACATAAATAGAAACGTCTAAAACTATTTCAAGAATGATCCTTGAAGTTTTAAATAAGTTTAATCTAATAGAAACATGCGTAGCTTTCACAGATGATAATTGCAATATTAATTTCGGTCGTCGAGATGAACACGGTGACTAAAACGTCTTCGCTAAGTTAAAGCAAATGTTGACAGAAACTTTAATCGATGTAGGTTGTCCGGGCCAAGTTTTAAACATAGACGATAGTTACAGATTTTGTGCCAATTAATTTTGAATCTATCATTGTTAAAGCGTAAAACTAACAGAATCAACGGGCTTAAAGACTTTTGTGACTTTTCTGAAACAATTTTCCGAGCTTTACTGAAGGATTCGAAATCAAGGTGGCTATCACTATTTCCAGCAGTTCACAGATTTCTTCAAATGTTTGATCCTTCAGAATCCTACTTTTTATTTATAGACAAACCAGCAACGGTTTTGTTATCTTTATTTGAGATTCGTTATAGAGAACGTTACTTATGAGCGGTGGACTCGCTAATGGCTATGTCTTATCTGTACATAGAAACTATCGACAGGGAAAGGAATTCATTGTTGTAAAGTCCCGAAATTTTAGCGAAATGCAGAAAGCCATTACAAGATAGAATCTCGCAACAACTCTTGCCTATGTATGTTCGCCTTTTGCTAAAAAATGCTATAGAAGATGGTTTTGAAAATGAAGCAGAAACTGTCAAAGGCAAAATTTTTAACATGCACGTAGTATGCTTCGAGTATTTATAATATTAATTGAAACCTTTTAAAGGATTTAAGTGCTTTGAGTGGATGAATTGCAAAGCTGTTCCAGAGTGGGTCCAAATCTCAGTCAGACTGGAGTATTTTCAAAAAAGGGTGTAATGCTCGACGAAGAAAAGCTATTCGATCAGTTTTGTAACTTTCAAACGCATGTCGAAGATCTACTGCAGGTAGAAGGAAATGTCAAAAAGCTAACCAGTGAGCTGTGGAGTGAATGTTTTCTCAGAGATGCTCAAAATAGGGGAATTTTTCTTTGTAATCCCTCTGCATAACGCAAACGTAAAACGCGTTTTTTCGTTAATAAATAGGCAATTGGCTAAAGAACGAAGTAGATTAGAGAGTTCAGCAAAATAATTTTCTTCATTTTAACAATAAAATATTTTCAAAGCAAAGTTTTTTCCAAATTTAGTCAAGTGACCAATGATGCAAAGTACTATTAGAATTAGAATGTATGAGAGTTCTAAACCTACTTCGACCTACTCTGTCGTGTTTTCAAAATATTTTCTCCTACTTTGTACTATTTTTTTAACCTTTCTGTCCTACATTGTCCTTATTTTTAAAATTTTCTCTACTACTTTGTCCGCTTTTTCAAACTTTTCTGTCCTGCTTTGTCCTCTTTTTAAAAATAAATTTTTGTTCAACTTTTTAAAAATAAATTTTTGTTCAAGTTGAGGTCACCCTATTTCAAATCCATGGCTATACTAAAAAAATGGGTTCAACAGAGAACCAGTTCAAAAAATAAGAAATAAAATTTCATCGTAACCTGATCTGAAAACACTGTGGAGTCTATTGGTGTCCTTAAACCTCCTATTTATTAAAAAAATCTAAAACTCTCGTACTTTTAATATTTTGTATATCTCTAAGTTGCAATCCTCATAATGCTTTGAAGTTTTTGAATATTTTTAATCTTATTTGTTCGAATTTATTAAATTTTTATCGGATGTTTTTACTTTCTTGGAAGGCCATTATAATTTTCTTGAGCAACGCTGATGTTGGTGCAGCTTAAATTTCAATGATCTCAAATCAAATAATAAATAAATAAAAATCAATATTATGTATAAATGAATTGTTCTTTTAAAAATCAATAAATATAATTTGTTAAAATTAACTTTAGGATAACTTATGATTAACAATTGGGGGTGTTTAATATTTTACAAAACGCAAACCCGATAGGTCGGGTTAATAAAACAAAACAAAAATGTTTAACTCTATTAAAATAAATTAGAAGGTCATATTGTAAAACAGTTAATGTGACCAAGCATGTTACATTTTTATAAATATTGCTTTATGCTTGCTTGCACAAAGTTAAGGAAAATAAGAATTTTTAAAAATTACAATGATTCATTGGTTTAAATTTTTTCCGGTTGTACATTTTTCCAGTTTTTTATAGAAAAATGCAATTATTAGATGGCGTTCAGATTTATATAAATTATATTGCTTGAAGTGCTTTTAATAAATAATGGCTCCTCTTACAACAAAATATAAAAAAGCAAACGTTTTTTCTTGTGAGAAACATGAATAAAAAATTCCAAACAATTTTAATATGTTTATTGGAAGTTTTTATATGAATAAAATAATATACAAATTAAGCAAGAGGGCTTATGAACAATAGCCAATTTTAATAATAGTTGGTACAGGTTTTGCAATAGTTTTATAGAAAATTGTGTGACTGGTTGACGACATATTATCTTAATCTAACAAATTATTCGACTCAAATTAATTATGCCAAAAATCATGAATATAATTTGTTTTTATTTCAGTTGACTGGACATATATTTATCTTAGTGAGATATTTATTTTATTAAAAGACAAATTTTTTTTGGAATGGTGTCTTTCTCATTCCACATTAAAAGATAAAATTCTTTCAAATAAATGCACAAATTTTTAACTTAATAAAATAATTGTTTCATTCGTACAGTGTTTATTTAACACAAGTAAATAATCTATGTTTGCTAATCAAATAGAATATTTTCTCTAACTTTAAAAAATGCATATTTATGTGACAATTTAAAGAATCAAACTCATTGAATCAAATAAATGTTTTTTGACGGAAGAATTGCATTGCAACGAATCTATACCTCTTGAGTATAGAAAATCAATTCTTTGAATGTACGAAATATGAATTTAACTTATATATTTAATTATACATTTTTATAGAACCTTTCTTTATGTATAATTTATATTTATTATTAATTAATATTTATAATTATTAATAATATTTTATTTGAATTTTTGTGTTGCTATCTTTATATATGCAGATTTAATATACCTTTAGACACTATTTTTCCTAACAGTCAACTTAAATAGCTGAATCATTTACCAGAAAGTTAAATTTTCCGCGACAATTTCAGAAGAAAAATTTTGACTTAAATAATTGAATTGTCATCTTATGAAAAAAAGTTTTAACCCAACATCGAGTAGATAGATTTTTAGGTAAAATAATAATTTAAAAAAAAAACAACTAAAGTTTGAACAGAACAGTTAAATTCTCAACAATAATTTCAACTTAAAAAGTTTAATTTTTCAACAAAATACGTCAATTTTCTACAGAACGTTTGAATTTTCAAATCGAAAATTTGAATCTATATCATAGAAGATAATTTTGAAAAAAATCGTTGAAGTTTGAACTAAAAGTATGAATCTTACACAATAAAGTACGTAAAAACTAAATTACTACATTATAAACTAATAAACTAAGTTATGTCTTTATTATATATTATTGGAATATGTTCAACTAATCTTACTCTATAAATCTTACGCGATTTTATCTAATCTCATGTTATTGACAAGCACCGAAAACGTCTTATAAATTTCGTCATATTTGTTAATTTATGAAAAAATTAAAGCCTTTTTAAAAAACAGGCTCGATAACTCTCTTTGAAATCTTCTTAGTTTTTTTTTTCAAATTTTTTTTTTGGTCCAAATCCGTCAAAATTGTGTAAGCTGTACGTTATTTAGAACCAATAAATTAAATATTTTACAATTCTCAACTGATTTTTTAAAAAAATTTATAAAAAATTTCTTAAAGCCTAGTGAGCAAACTTCTCGCTATAAATTACTTCAGACAGCATTTTTTCGATGACCATCCCACTGGTCATAGTTGGAAAAACGTGGTTCTTGTTCTGAATTAATTTTTTTAAAATAAAAATCAATAAACATATTATTTTTTTAAACGCTCATACATTAGAAATATACAGTAGAAATATCAAGCATTTTCTGTTTATAGATTTTTCCGAGTGGACAATACTTCTGAGCGGTTTTGAGCGCTTGTCGAGTTCTTGCATCCGCCACCTCAATTACAGATAACGGAATAATCATTTTTAAGAAAACTTCTCGCGTGATTTGTGATATTATTATTTTTCTAGGTAGGATAATAATATACCTTCGGCGCTAAGTTTTTGGATCGTCAACGTAAGATAATTCAAATTAAATATTTAGGCGCCAGATCTTTCATAGATCAAATTACCTCAACAAAGCATAACTCAATGTAAGATAACATTTTCAACGTAAGGTAATTACGATCCCAAAACACAGTGTACCGGGACTTTACTCGGCTAGCACGGCACAACGCATTTTGGTTGAGGGGGTGGTTCTTTTCATTAAAGGTTCCTTAAATTAATAAATAATTACTTAAAGGATCAGTTTGAAAAGGTTTCACAATGCATTTATTTAGAGTTATAAATCGATATAAATAAAAAGTTAGGGTTAAATTGATGAACAATAAAACAACTTGAGTCAGAATTTCTTAAAATATAAGAATAAAGATAAAGAATCTAAAATCTGATAACTAACAATTAATTTTAGTACGCAAACCAACATCAATCCATGACTTAATACAATAAAACCAACTAACTAAGCAAGAAATGCATTTTAGGTTATGTAAGAAATCAGCAAAAAAATGGGCTCAGCGAATCACAATATTTGGGGAATATTAGATACAGGGATTTACATTTCAGACAAATAGGGAAAACATCAGCAATAAAGGGTAAATTAATACA
>JAAAKG020092320.1:0-16267 GCA_010014905.2 Druon quercuslanigerum | reverse complement strand
AGTCTCCGACTTAGATTTCGCTCGTCAGATTGCTATTCTCCTCGAACTTAACGCGAGGTCCTGATTGGTCGCAGCCTGGTCACTTTCAATAGACTGAATGAGGGAGGCTCGACTATGATTGGTGTAAGAATATTTGGAGCGCTACTATCGCCATAGGATTTAAATTCTAGTGACCAATTTACATATTTTCCTTTTGATTACTACCTAAGGATCGTAGTTCTTTCACTCAGTAAAATATTACTACCTAAACCGTTAAAAGAAATCTTGTGATATTATCAATGCGGCATAATATAGCATACGGGCCTGGGCTGTAGAACTAAGATATATGTACGACAATGAAATCTTCTTAAATTCAGAATCCTTGTAGAGTTCTGCGCCAGGTAGAGGAGTCTGTAGAACCTCGAAGCTTTTCTTGAGCAATTCGGGCTCCCGGCATCCCAACAATGATCGAATTTCAGAAGTAACAGGTTTAGGTTGGCAGCGAGGCAAAATGGCGGGCGATGGCGCAACTATTCAAACTCAGCCTCCACTCATCGAAAAGAAGCTAACGAATTCAAATGTCCTGAAGTCCTCCATATCTCGATGTCCTATGTTGTCCATCGATGATGTTGATTTTGAGGGGCAGTACATACAATAAAAATAAAAATCGGAACTAATCAGCCTAATATTTAGTTATAAAAATATGAACAAAGCGAGCCGTGGATCATCGTGCGAACTCTGAGGTGGTAGAAATCTTTTTAATTTACAATTAAGATCGATTCTTGTGCGTTGTAAAATCGACAACGTCAGAGTATTTATTATACCAGTGAAATATTTCAGTTTCGATCTAGATACATATTTTCTTGAATTTGTTTAAAATAACGTTAACGGCAACTAATGCATTTATACTCTTACTGCGTCTGTAATTGTCAGGATTGACGAATACTGAGACATTAATTGGTACTTGAGTAATTAAAGTTTTTTAATATATGTTTTCAATAAATTTTTACAATTTGTTCGATAAAGAATTCTAGATATAAGAAACTCCGCCTAGTTTAGTAAACGCCGGAAAAAAAATATTAAAAGTAAAAATAGTTTATCTTATATGGGAAGACGATTACCAAAGTAATAGTGAGGTGGCGTAGTAGTCGAAACGAAACATCTTGAAAATTAGTATTTTAAACCCCATTTCTCATCGCTGAAGACCCCTGCTCTACAGAGTATCCTCATAGTATCCACATAGTATCCCTTCCGTATCATGCAACAAAAACTAAAAAAAAACAGCAAGATCAACTTTGAAATTTCTGAAATTCAGATTCTACGTTAAAATTCCTATTAGAATGTCACAAAGTAATCGCAACAGTTGTTTTTTTTTTGCAACGGTAAAAAGTTAAAAAAAAATATAAGGCATATAACGCCTGTTGAGTCTGTGACCTTGTAATGGGAATTTTAGCATTGAATCCGAATTTCACCAATTTAAAAGTTGATTTTGCTGTTTTTTTGAGTTTTTGTTGCATGATACAGAATGGATACTATGTCGACACTATGAGGATACTCTGTAGAGTATCCTTACCATTCACGCGGTGCGCTAGGGATGATATTTATCGAGTCATTATATCTGTTTTAAAAGCGGTAATATTTTGCAATTTAATTATCTTCATTAAGTTATATCCATCAGAGTTCGATTACATGTGTGCTTTAAGGCAAAAATTATGTTATTAATTAAACAAAATGTTGAAGTTGGCAAAGTGAAAAATGGGTTCTTTATGAATAGGCTCAATTACAATTGGGATCGTTTAGAACACCAACTAAGGTATCATTTAGAGTTTATTTATCGTTTTGCCTTCCTCTTCATATGTACCTTCATATGTACGCCACTTACGATATTTCGCAAAATTAACATAGCAACTAGATATGCTTCTCGGAGCTTAAATGTTCAGAAAATTATGATTTGGTTATTATAATTTTCATAATACCATTTTAATTAAAGAAATATTTAAACAGTCACAATTCTAACTGAAGTGTTAGATAAGACTTAAAAATGTAGCTATTTTCAATGTGTACGTTTTTCCATTCATACATACTGAATTCAAAACAGGTTATAACATAATGTTCATTCTTATGTGCAGTTACTTTGTAGAATACAACTGCCGAAATACAACACGTGCACATGATGTTTAAAAAAAAATTAAAAACTTAATGTATGAGAATAGAAAAAACTTCCAATAAGTACTAACAACGTATTAAAAACAATGGTTAATAAGAAGAACTGTGTAACGTACAGGAACAAGAATTTATTTAGTAACAAGTATATACAATTCAACTGTGTACAATGGCCGACATTCCGAATGAACCAACAATAGAACTACTGAACTAACTAACTCGGTACGTCTAGTATCTCCACATTTCGAGAATATTCTAGCCTGATCTTTCTTACTTAGTACAGACACAGTCTCGAACCTTCTAAATGTAGAGTTTTCGGGTTAGTTTTCCACAATGCCCTGTTTAAAACTCTACATGTGCATATTCCGAGTTTTTTGATAAAATGAGTATGATTTGTCTAAAACATTTTTCTCGTTTCGCGATAGGTGGCGCTGTAATCTACGAAATTCAATTTTTCTTTATCTTACTGTTACTGAGAATGCACGCTTACGATTCTGCAATACATTAACAATAAAAAATACACTATTTTCATTGTGACATGACTGACCACGGATAAAAAGAATTTTTCAACTCGCTACAGAATCTTTGAACAAGTGCAATAAAAACTCGTACATAAAAAAAAATACATCGCAACGGACATAGGTAGAACCTCCTTCTTGTTGAAGTCGGTTAAAAATAAGGGCAATAGAGCTTCGGATCTCTTTGGTAATTATTATTTTGAAAAAAATGCCAAATCGTATTCCGTTCTTGAGAAGTAATTATTATGTAATACGTTTACATTAACCGTGTTTCCTGAATATTCCTAAATTTTAGCTCTGGCATTATTATAGATTAAGGTCAGCGAAGGCTGTCGAAATATGACGTAAGTGTTTACTTTTTTCTTTCCTTAAGTACAGTAAATTAGAAAAAATACATTTAAGAAAAAATTCATTTTAGTTAGATCAAAAATTATTCCGAATACTACTTTACAATGGAGAATCTAACCGTAGGAGAAAAAATTGAAATGGTTCTGGTGTATGGAGAAGCTGGGAAAAATCTTGATAATGCGTCAATCTCTACTCTCAGCGTTTTCCAAATAGAATTGTGTTACGTGCTTCATTTTATCGTACTATTACAAAATTTACTACCGATGGAAATGTTGAACCTACGAAAAAGACCCATAGAACAACAGTCACTGGAGGAAATAATGAAATTGCTGTATTAGCTGCAGTGGCCAATAATCCTGACGTTAGTACACGAGAAATTGCTCGTGATTCCGTAATGTCTCAGAGCAGTGTTTGGAAAATTGTGAAACGTCATAAATTTCATCCGTATCAGGTCTCTTTACATCAAGAACTTCATGGCGTTGATTTTCAAAATCGGGTAGCTTTTTGTCAGTGGGTACGTGAACAAATACAATAAAATCCCAACTTTTTTCGTTATGTATTATTCTCTGATTAGTCGTCTTTTACGAACTATGAAATAGTTAATCGACACAACATGCACTACTGGAGTATTTTTAATCCGCAGTAGCTTCGTGAAGACGAACACCAGCGTCCATGGAATAATTGGCAACAAAATGATCGGTCCCCAGATTATCGAAGGCAGCTTAAATGGTCAAAAATATCAATACATTTTGGAAAATAAACTGCTTGGTAGGGGAGGTCCTATAAATTGGCCTGCAAGATCGCCAGATCTTACTTCACGACATCTTTTTGTGGGGCTATCTGAGAGACAAAGTATACAAAGAAAAACCAACAACACGTGGGAATATGATTGACCGAATTACAAGTGCACGTGCTGAAATTCCAGAAGAGACACTTCTCTGTTGTGTAAATTCATTTGAATGACGGTTTAATAATTGCATTGAAGCCAAAGGTCATCAATTTGAGCACCCCTAAGGTAACAGAAAACTGCGACGTCCACGTCGTTTTTCCTGTGTTACGCTATAAGTAGAAGTTTGTTTTAAGAATAATTTCAAGTATTTCAGAATCGTAAGCGTGCATTCTCAGTCACAGTAAAATAAAGAAAAATTGAATCTTGTCGATTACAGCGCTATCTATCGCGAAACGAGAAAAATGTCTCAAACAAATCATACGCATTTTTATCCAAAGAATCTGAATATTCAATCAAAAATAGGGGTTCCCATGTAAGATTTCGAACTTGCCCCCAACCCCAACCCACGGGGCGGTGTGGGGAACCGATTTTAACATCAGTGTATGTACTCCTCAAAGTGATTAAATTTTCATTTATAACATTTTTTCATAAAACGCCTATTTTCCGAGATATTTAAAAATTTCAAGTTAAAAAATTAGTCTTCTTTGAGATGACTATGTAATAACGCTGTTTTGATATCAAACTGCCTGAGGTGAAAATTTTCATTCACATAAATACTTAACATGAATCTCGCAGTATCGAAACGTACTACAGGACTAAAAATTTCTTTGTAAGCAATCCCTTCTTCTTGTGAATAACCCTTATCTACTATTAATTACTTTTTTATCTTCTGGTTTCTCAACCAGCATCCATGTTTCATTTTTATTCAACGATTTCATTTCATCCTGCATCGCAATTTGCCAGTGTTCTTTCTCTACTGACATGATTTCTTCTTTATAATTCAAGGGTAATTTTTGTGCACTAAATGTCAACGGACAGCCATAAAATTCTGTTTGGCTAATCAGGAATCTATCGCGTAATTTTCGTCTTCCTTGATTACCATTCGTTGAAGCTTGCAAAGGTTCTTGATTACTACTTTCGGAATCTTTTTCTTGGTTTAATGATAAGTCATTTTCATTTTTAAAAGAGTCCGTAACCTATGCTTTCTGGCTTGAATAACACATCTCTACTCAAAACTGCATATCTCTCAAATGTGTAACAGACACACAGTATCCTTTGCAATCTTCATGATAACCAGCTAGATAACCCTGCGCAAACTATTCTGTTCCGAAAAGTTTAAGATTATCAATATTTGACTCTTTTCCATACCATAATGCATACGGAGTTTTATTACCTGTTATTCTGGGACCTATTCGATTAATTATGTAAACAGCAGTACTTATTGCTTCTGCCCACAAAAAGGAAGGTAAATTCGAATTCAAGCGAATCATCGACCAAGCAGCCTCAAGAATTATTCTATTTTCACGTTCCGCGACACGGTTTTGTTCGGGCGTATACGTAATATTTACTGTATGCTTGATACCTTTGCTTTTCAAAAATCCAGCTGGTGATCATTGCTCCAAACGATTGTGCTTGTTCTGGAAACGATTGTTGCTCTTATGGCTTTTTTTTTGCATATAAAGCATCTGAAGCAATCCTTTTTTAGGTGTCCTGGTCTTCCATAATTAAAAAAACTTGGTTTCAGCTTTTTTCAAACTCATTTCTGTCCTTCCTTTATTGATTATTTTTTGATTGATAAATTTTACATTTAACGAATAATGCCGTCGAGGTTTCATGAATCTCTTCTTGATCTTGTAACCTCAATTCCTCATCCATTAATCGCGCAGTCAAGTTTTCAACGTTTCTCTTTTTATCTTCCACTGAGTCCCAAGCACTATGAAAATGATTGAATTTCTTAGGTAGTGAAGACAAAATGCGAGTTATAGACAGGCTCTCTGCTATTTCACTCTTTAAGTTCTTCATTTTATTCGATAATAGTTCCAACTTCGAAACATTGTACACAACACTTTCACTTTCTGTCCACTTAAAATAAAAAAATTGTATTTAAACGGTCGATAAATTTACATCTGATTTCATATCATAAATTGAGTTCAGTTTTAATCACATTTCTCTTGCAGTAGAGCAGCTTATAATCAGTTCCATAGGTTTTTTCTCTACTATTGTCACAATCAATTTTCTTGCACTGTTACCTGCCTTTAAAAACTTTTTCAAGTTAGGATCATGATTAACTGCATCTGGTTCTGGATGAATCAATGAACCTTCGCAAACCGCCAACACATCATCATTATCTTCCAATAATGTACAAATCACGAACTTGCACTGCTGCCAATTTTATTTATCACGCAGCCGCTCAATCTTCAAACGTGATGCATCCATTTTGCTTCGTACTTTTCACAAAAATAACTTCATATACTGGCTCTCGATTTTTACGCTGCACTGCACACTCACGAATGCATCTGGACCAATCACCTGTTGGGGGTTATTAATTGTTTCAAATAAGAAACACTATGAAATGTACAAGCACAATAATTTATTTAGTAGCAAGTATATACAATTCAACTGTGTACCGTGACAGACATTCCAAACAAACCAACAATCGAACTAACTGAACTAACTCAGGCGAAGGACGTTTATTACTCCTTCAAATATTCCAGACCTAATTCCTCGGTATATCTAGTGTCTCCTCATTTCGAGAATATACTAGCCTGATCTTTCTTACTTACTACAGACGCAGTCTGGAACCTTCTAGATGTAGAATTTTAGAGTTAGTTTTCTACAACAGTGCTTGAAAACCCAACTCATACACAGCAGTACTCAAATCTACCAGTCTCATCCTAATGAGAAGGTACTGGTTTTATGTAAAATTTCACTTTTTCGGTTTTCATTCAATATCTACGTTTTGAGACCCTCTGAGTCAGAAAAAACGATTTTTACGAAGGTGTCTTGCACACAAATGTTGAATAATACAAAGACCGAGCGCGTAGCACGAGACGAATAAATTATCGAGCCAGAGGTACGAGAACCAAATGTCGCGCACCCCAGGCGCGCTCAAGCCTGCAAGCGAAGCGAGCCACGCGCATTACATGCGATGAGAATGTGCCCACGCGGCTGGAAGATTTTTTTTTTATTTTGGAGTTTCGACCTAAATTTTTTTAAATCACAGATTACAGTACAAGGAGTTTTTTAAATCGTAGATTACAAACTTGAGATTGAAACTCAAAAATTTTAAAAACACAATTTTGGAAATTATTTTGAATTGTTAGATTTTAATACAAAGCATTATGAGTTGGGTTTAAAAAAAATAAGAAGTTAAGATCAAACTTTCAAAATTAAAACAGTTGACTCAAAGGACCCTGCAGCAAATGTACATGAAATAACTTTTGGTCGATTTTGATTAAACTTCGTACAATTGTAGTTATCAATGTCTCGATCAAAAGTGTTATGGGGCTCAAAGTCCGTAAATGGACAGTTTTCGAGTTATAGAGGGTTAAATATCCAACCCTTCTAAGAAAAATTACCAAATATCTTGAAAACTGCAGCTCTGCGAAAAAAATGTTCCCTAAGAAAGTTATTGGGCTCTAACGGGTAAATGCAAAGAAAGTCATGGCCTTAAGACACAGGTCATTTTTCATGGTCATTCAATGTGAACTTGTCATTTATTGCTAATATTCAGCCAATAAAGACAAGATATGAGGAGGAAATTAATATAGAACCCATAAAGGCAAGAAATGAGAAGGACTTAGTCAATAGCCAGCCAATGAAGGAAAATCATGAGAAAGATGTTTTCAATATCTAGCCAATTAAGGCAAGAAAAGAGTGAGATTTAGTCATTATCTAGTCAATGAAGGCAAGACATGCGCGAGACTTAGTCAGTATCTAGCCAATAAAGGCAAGACATGAAGGCAAGATTCGGTCTTTGGCTTATTGGTTTCGTTTTCAGGAATTTTGTACTTTTATTCCACATTTGTATTAAAAGAATCGAAGAACTGCCTGGTTATGACTTTCATGTATATGTACTAATTTAATCAAGTTTTCCAAATTCCAGTCACCACATGGTTATGGCATGCACATAAATATACTAATTTATCAAACATTCATTTTGGCTCAAAATTCGTATTTTCAGTCTCCAAAAATCCTTTGTTTATGCGTTTCATAATAATTATCGAATTTCGTAAAAAGTTATAAATTTGAGGTAATTTAAGAATTTTTACGACTGAGGACCATTTAAGTATTAGGCAACGCATTTTAGGAAGAGGGGAGGGGGTCTAGCTTAATTTACTTCTAATTTCAAAGAACTACCTGGTACGCACTTGAATGGAAATCTCCCAATTAAATTAATCGTGCAGAACTTCAACACGAAGTAGCTAGAACTTGAAATTTGGGTGGGGAATGGGGGAAGTAAGGGTGTCGAAAATTCGTTTTCGGCTCCCTTTCATGATGCAAGATAGCTTCTTAGATCATGGCTCCCTCTACCACTCCGTCATACAAGCTAGTCCAGTTTGCTCCCAGTTTTCGAGCAAGCAAAGTTAGACAAGTGCGATTGGGTCCAGCAGACCAAGATTCTCCTGTGTGTCACAAAAAGTGAAGTTTGTGGAAAAGGCAGCCAAAGGCAATTATCACTTCTAATGATTAATTTGAACTATTGCGTTAGTTTTAGAATTTTGATTATGCTAAAAGTAAGTTAGTGAGTGTTTATATGTTATGTACACATTGTGTGTATTCTTTTTGAGGGCAATGGAGACTCACTCTCGATCACGACGTCTTGCAGAGCTGGTGGAAGATCCTCCAGACCTAGAGGTTATTATAGATGATACTCTCAATAAGACAGAGAGGATTAATTTTTTTCTGATTTATTACAAATGATTAAGTATTGATACTGCACACGTTTGCATTTTTAATCCGTATTCTCTTAACACAACTGATTTTCTTAACAAATATTCATTTATTTATGATTAATAATCATTAATATTAATTATATTCAAGTTTAATTACGATTAAAAAACATATATGATGATTCTATTCAAAGTATATAAGCAAAAAATACCATTCATATGCAAAAAACATATCATAAATATCAAAAAATGGCACAAGCTTTTGAACTACCTTAAAAATTATTTATTTTTTTATTAAGGGTAATTGATTTGGACATTATCAAAGTACGACTCTTCATATTTAAATTGACCATCCATAGAGTCGATTTGCGTTACTTTTAACGAAGTCACAGTGATTTGGAAAAAAACCTTTTTTTCGAAAAGTGCCTCCATATTTTTAAGATTTGAATTCTTGAGATCTTGGCGAATGAAAAAACTTGTGGGTACGTTTATGAGGATCCGAGATATCAGCGATTGAAAATCGATTGAATCTACCAGACCAAGTCTATCCTATCAGGGATGTTTTGTAATTTTGTAATTTTGACCACCTCGTACTGACTTTCATTGAAATATACTAATTTAATTTAATTTTCCGAATTTTAGTTACATTTTTGACTTGTTAAATTTTGACTATAAATTCCTCTTCTGTCACACAAAGAGCACCCTGGTTATAACTATGACATTAGGGTGGTCAACAAAAATTTCAAATTTTATACATATCGTCCGGAAATTTGTTCAAATCGAAAAACAGATGAATCCATTTTTTTGTTTTAGAAAAAATTATATTTAGAGGTCGCTGAACCCTGATAAAGTGGAACACGTGTTTCCCATAAGCAAAAAAGAGGTTTTTGTAAATGTATAAAGCAAACAGTGCAACTAACGAAAGCAGAAAAAACCTACGTATGCTAACAAATCGCTTATTCTGTGGGTCCAATTTCTGGACCGACACGTATTTTTTATTTTAGTTAGAGCATTTTCTATATCATCTATGGTTTGACTGGGTTTCACTGGCTTTGCTCTTTAACACTAGAAGGGCCAGAGGGTCCAATTTAGACCTTTTTGACATTCAGAACGCTGCTGCCCCCTTAAAAGTTTTTTTGGCTCGTCAAAGGTTTATGACTTTTTCTATGTTTGGATACAAAAATTGCCTAAAACTGTAAAAATGTGGCTAGGGTCCAATTTGGAACCTCCAGCCCTTCTAGGTATGCAATTTTTCCGGCCTTTCTAGCATTAAAGGACTATTTTTCATAATTGTACCTTCAGTGCTAAGAATACAACTTTCGGTACTAGTTTTTTTGCGATGATACTAAATTAACACGCTCATCAGAAGATTCGCAAACAACTTTGCTGATCCTAAACGGACAAAACTGGTAATATTCTTGACTAAGTTTTTTAATACTACTTCTAATTATTAAGCTCTCACAGGAATTAGTTTCGGAAAATTAGTCTTTAACAATTATTGATACTCTGCTCGTCGTTAGGTACATATAACGTCCTCTGATACTGGAAGTTCTCGTCTTTAAGTAGTATTTGATATTTTACGTTGCTGTCTTTTTCAAAAGCATGTAGATTATTTAGAAAGATCCCTGAAGTCAATATCTGAGAGTGTATGACGCAATGCTGTCCATCATTTATTGAATCGATCCGAAGGTTTATGTCAGCGCTCAGCTCTTGAAATGATAATGTGCAAACGGTTTTTTGGTTATTTATAATTATACTTTGACTGTTAGTGTTTGTTTGGTAAATCATTTAATTTAAACGCTCTACGTTTGCTTTACTGTGCTCGCTTATTACATAAAGTATCAAAGAGTACCAAAGAGTTACCTCTAAAGTACCAAAGAGAGTGTTAGAGATACTACCTACAAAATTAAAAAGTCCTCGTTTGGTGCGGGAATTTCTAAGAGCTGGTTCAAGATCCTTTAATTAACGCCCAGACGATCGATTTGAATTTTCAGCATCTTTAGTTCAAACTGCTCAATATAGGCGTGACACATCTGATCGGAATTTTGATAGGCGTTATAGAGGTCGGTGAAACGTTGCTCAATTTGCGAGGGATCGACAGAAACGATTGAATGTCAGTTTGTTACCATATAGTTTAGCCGGACCAATATCTTCTGCGTAAACGATGGTATCGTGAAGTGGTATAAATATTACATTTCCGAAAGCAGACAGGATGAGCAGCAGCATTATCATCAATCTGCAAATCACTAGTAAAATGATTTTAATTGATTGTCCTGAACCTACACTCTTTCACTGTCTAGTAGTATGGTATAATTATTCTTGTTTCAAATTTCGATTATTGTGGCAGGGCCTTACCAATCTGCATATAATTTGGATGTTTATTATGCACTGCCGTGTTATAAATCATGGTAATTAACTTTAACTTTCATCCCAAACATTCTTATTTTCTTCCATTACAGTTTTGATCAGATCTTTTACTACTGCATGCGCTCTTTCTAAACTGCCGTTACTCTGCGGGTACTCGTTTTTATACGCTTGATTTTAAAGAGGTTTTTATAATTCAACATTAGTTCGGATATAAAATTACTACCCTGGTTAGTATGTGTTTTGGCGAAAAGAAGATTTAAATATAATGATCCAGGAGTTCAGTGATAATTGACTCAGATTTCGTCTCTTTCAGGGGTCTGACCATGAGGTATTTTGTAAACTGGTCCTGTAATGATAAAATATACTGGTGGTGTTTTGCGTGATGGATAACGGGCCAAAAATATCTAAGGCTCCCTTTTTATTGGGGTCTAAAGACCTATCGGGTGTTATTGCCTCTGTCTTTGGTCTAACGCGAGTTAATTTTTGCCTTTGACACATTAGGCATCTTTTTACGTATTTCGCTGTATCTACTTATTTTTCCCAAAGTGTTGTGAAGCCATGATCCTATGACATTCGCGAATTATTGCTTCTCTTTTTTCTATAGTTCGCACTGCGATGACATTCTCGCAAAAGAGGAATTGTTATTCGAGTCTTTCGCTTCCGAGAAAGTCTATCATTTTTTTCGATTGCAATTTTTCGATTGGAGTTATGAGAGGATCTATTTCGTGCAAACGTAATCTCCTTAATTTTCGATTTCAGCACATTTGACTCTTTTCGTCAAGAAAAGTTAGCCACTTAATCTCGTGGATGGGAGGTAAAAAGATGTAATCTTGTTGGGATAATCGCTTTGATATTTTGCTCCGATTTGTAAAAAGTTTTACACATATTTTACCTTTATCGTTCGCTTTTAAAATTGTATTATTTTCTATTTTATACTTCTGCCAGTTAATATCTGTCTCATAAGGCAAGATGTTCAGTTCTTCATCAACGGCATTTAAAATTGGTGGTGCAATGGTGACTTGTCAACCTGCAGGACTATTTTGTTCCATAGATAGGTCTATAGGATGAATGTCACTTAAACTTTCATCGGTTTTTTCAGCATTTAGTGCGACAGTCTCTTCTGCGTTTGACCTCAGTGCTTTTGCGAGTTCTTGATTGCGAATTGGTAACACCCTGGACAGTGCCTTAGCTGCTTTATTATCTCTCTCTTTGCAGTACTCAATGACATAGACATATTCCACGACCTTATATTTCCACTTGAGTAGTTTCGAGGAAGGATTTTTAACGTTAAAGAGACAAGTCAAGGCCTGATGATTTGTTCGAATTTTGAACTTGCGTCCATGCAAGTACTGTCTTAGTCGCTTTACCGCCCATACGATGGATAAGAGCTCTTTTTCAGTAGTACTGTAATTTTCTTCAGCCTTATTAAGTACCCTGGAGATGTGACAGACTGGGTGTCCGTCATTTGACAAAACCGCACCTAGACCCTTATTTGAAGCTTCCGTAGTTAATGGGAACTTTTTCTTGTACTCAGGATACCTCCAATCTTCAGGTACAATTCGACCTCTACCTAGCGAACACTCGACCTCGTCTTGAGCCTATGTTCCTAATCAAAATTTAAACCTCATCGTACTCGTCGTTATGAGTCTCCTTCCTCTATAAATTCTAGTTCTATTTAATAAACTCTTTATTTATTTAAATATATTTTTGAACCCAATCATTAAAAAAACATACTGATTGAATACAAATTTTTAAAATTTGAGTCAATTTTATGAATATTTAATTCTTCACCCTTAATCCATATTCTGTGACCTTTGGTTATTACGCTATTCTTTAATCCGAAAACCTTTTTAGTACCAATAACGTGGCGCCCTGCGCGCCACGTTTTTTTGGCAGAATGGAATTGTGTATTTTTGAAAGTTATTGTCCATAGAAAAATATGACACAGATGCCAAATCATCGAAATGTATACATATCTCTAGCGACATCTATGAGTAAAACCGGCACACTTCAACTAACACCCCTTATTTGCCAAATCGATCAACCCCCCCAACCCTGTCCACAATTTGAAGCAACGTAGATACTTGGTTACTGGCTCATTTTAAAGGTAAACTTATGTAGTTTTTATTAACTACTGGCCTTTAAAAAAAAGCAAATTGGGGGCTCTAATATGGCGCCTATAAAGTGCAAATTTTCAACAATCTGGACAAAAAACATTCGTAAAAATATGTAGAACCACAGAACTTTGTGTTTTATTGTTTAATTGTTTGTCTTTTTGTACGCGAATGATAGATCGTGCTATACATTTGAAAAATTACAAATAGCGGATCCGATATGGCGGCCGAAAACTCATAAAATGGGTATTTTGGCCCAAATAAGGGTAAAACTGCCATTACAACCGACTCGTTAGTGCAGTTATGAGTGTTTATGATATTCCTAAATACAAATGTAGCATTAAAATTTTTTAATTCAAAATGGCGTATCCAATATGGCGGCTTAAACTCCTATAATGGGTATTTTGGCCCTAATAAGGGTACAAACATAAATTCAACCGTCTTGTGAGTGCGGTTATGAGAGCTTATGATATCGCTGATTAATAATGTAACAATTAATATTAAAATTAAAAATGGCTTATCTGATATGGCAGCTGAAAACTCTAAAAATGTTTTTTTTCAGCCTCATAAGTGCACCCTTCGTATGAAAGACTTTTAAGCGAGCCTACAAAGGTTAACAGTACCGCTGGTTACAGATGTACCAATTAAATTTAAAAATTCTAAACGGTGGACCCAGTAGGGCGGCCCAAAAATTCTATAATTTGTATTACAAAACTAAAAATTACTAATCTTACGCCTACCTAGAACCTCTAAAATTTATATCATGGCTTTTAGGCGTATTAAGTACTTGAAAGAATGGTTACAGAAAATATAATTCAATTTAATAATAATAAAATTAAATCGGTAAAAATTATTTTCAAAATGAGATCTCTGTGTTTAACAGGATTGAGAAAGCCATAAAATGAAAATTATGTCATGCCCACATTTCCCTTTTTTCTTTTATTTTTTTTTATTTTAATTTTGTACTTACTTGATCTATTTTTATTTTATTTTTGTCATTTTTTTAAAAATTTAAGTAATTAAAAAAATAAAAGTTTTGATGATATTTCTTCAACTTATTAAATTTTAAATTGATTTTTTAAAAACGTTTTATTCTATTCATTGCAGATATTTTTTCTTTATAACTTACCCTTCGCAGCATTTGAGTACCTTTTCATTATCCAAGTCTGTGATTGATTGGCAGTGAAAAACTGACATTTTGAAATTTTATTTACACGTGCTTTGCTAAAATATAATATCTTAATATTTTCTAAATTATTTCTTGCCCAATCAAACAGAGGTTGTGATGTCAATATAGCTTTTGTTGTTTTTTGTAGAAGGCTTATTCCGTAAGCTTCTCGTTTGAATATAGCTCCTAAACCATCGTATCCGCTTTTGCCGTGTGCAGTAACACAGTAATGCAATTCCGCTTCTAATCCAAAATCTTGTTTGTGGTTACGAAGATTAGTGATTTGAAATCGATTTTTGAAATGTTGCTTTGCACCATCTGTCACGCATATAAGTTTTTTGACAGTCCTAATAGTTCTTCTTATTTCCGGAATAAGTTGCTTCTGAATTGTGTGCACGGCAGAAGTATCATGCTACGAACTATCTGATAAAAATATAGAACTTTTATTTTTTAATACAGAATCTTCTTTATAATAATATATCACCGGAAAGACAGTACATTGATAATTGTTCAAATGAAAAGCTTGATATATCAAGGGCACTTACAACATTGATCGACGTAACACTCTGACGAAGGATTCTTGCAAAGAAGTAACTTTAAACAGTCATGATAACTATCCATATGAATGTTCGTGCCTTCTGTCAAATTCTTAATATCAATAGTATCTAGCATCAATTTGTAATTCTGATGAATTGTACCTACGCATACGGAGTGCGCTCCTCTTGCTCCAGCTAAGACGCAACATTTTGGTCGTAACTTTGCAAAGGCACTGAAACTTATTCGATGTTCGGGATATTGTACTTTGAAAAGCGTATGTTGTTCTTTCAAGTTCATTAGAATAAGTCGTTTTTGCACCTTGATGCGCTTACCATCTATTTTAATTGAACAAACATCCTTCCTGCCACTCATTGTTTCACTAATGTCATCATCATTATAAACCTCTTTAACTTTTGCAATTGTGAAATCGGATAAACTTCGACCAGCTTTAGAAGTGGGATCAGTCAAGACTTCATAAGTTGATCTCAACTCTTTAAATTTCATAGCCATATGATAACTCGTATTGAATTCTTTTGCAAGTTTCCTGATACTCCATAACTTTGGTGCTATAGTGAGAATTTTTAGTTTCATATGATCACCTTTCTCTAAGCTTGCAAATTTAACCTTGAGCCCCTGCAGGAATTCTTTTAAACGTTGTAATGGAGTAGATGGGGTCTCATGTTCTTCTAACTTTCATTTGAGACTGGATGAGGATTTATCATTAGTATTTGAAGGTAAATTTGGTTCATAAGTATCGCTTTTCGTCGACAGAAATACGTGTCAGTGTACGTAGCAATCGACAATCACTACATACCATTGAATGTTCAAACAAATTTGATTTTTGTGCTAAAAGAGCCTTCGAGATTATTATAAGATTTGTTTCTGCGTGATGAGCAACGCCATCATTTTTATAAGGATTGCAACAGCGATATTTACGAAATTTAAAAGATATTGCAAATTGGAATATGTTAACGCTTTCCGGCATACATTTTTCATATGAAGATGAATCTCAGGTTGATATAAATTCTGTTCCCTTTGGGGCTCATGACAAACAAATGACGATTGCTACGATCGATTTCTGCTTTGGTGCATACGCGACAAACAAATGACGATTGCTGCGCCATGGTTTTTATCAGAAAAAGCTTTCAAAAATACTCGTGGAGTTTATTCAATTAGCATGAGTCTGGGGTCAGAGTTTTCATCACAATTCAGCAATATTTTAATTTTGGGCCGCCATATTGCATCCGATATTTTGCAGTTGTCAAAATATTTGTTAAGATTCATTATAAGCGACATCGTAAACCCTTTAGTAACCATTTTCAGCACAATTAGGCAATATTTCAATTTTCGACCGCCATATTGCTGCATTTGTATATATATATATATATAATTAAACTATTTGTCATAATGACAACCGCAGGATTTTGCCGGGATCGGGTGCTAATCTGAAA
>JAAAKG020092309.1:0-16268 GCA_010014905.2 Druon quercuslanigerum | reverse complement strand
GTATGTCTTTTTAGGGTCTTTGAATTCAAATCTGATGTTGCATTTTTAATATTCAAAATGGCGTTAATACGAACTATCCGATCACGTTCTGCGGTTTTGTGGACAAATATAAGAGAACTAAAAAGAATGAACGCG
Source organism: Druon quercuslanigerum (assembly GCA_010014905.2). Classification (NCBI taxonomy): domain Eukaryota; kingdom Metazoa; phylum Arthropoda; class Insecta; order Hymenoptera; family Cynipidae; genus Druon; species Druon quercuslanigerum. The sequence goes on along the minus strand of JAAAKG020092309.1, from coordinate 16,133 downwards.
TAGCCCAAGTTTTATCATTTTAATGTAATCCAATGCATTTAAATATACTTCAATTTAATGGATTCTAATCCGATTAAATTCTCTCCACTCCATTATTCAATTCACTAAAATCCACTCTTCTCCGCTCCACTCCTATCCATTCCAGCGCAATTAATTCCAATTAATTTCAGTCCGATCTAATTCCAATCAATTCCACTTCACTTTACACCACTCCTATTCCAAATTAATCCAATTAATTCAAAACAACTGCAAGCTAATGGAATTCCTTCGGGTCCTGTCCAATTCAAATGAAAAGAATTTTTCGATCCAATCCACACCAATTTATTATAATCTAATCCACTTGAATCCGCTCTAATCAATTTCAATATAATTTAAGCCAATTTAATGTATTTCAATACAATCCAATGGAATCCAATCCAGTTAATTTTAATCCACTCCAAACAACTTCAATGCAATCCAATTCATTCCAATCCAATATACTTCGATCCAATTCACTTCAATACGACCTATTGTAATCCAATTCAATTAATTGTAGTTAAATTTAATTCTCGAGACGAAGGTCGAAACACACATTTATTATCACGCCAGTTACCTCAAGCATACATCTACATGCCAACATTATGGACACTGCACTCATCGTACCATAAAGTACAGATATAAATGTCCGTCTGAGAACCAGAACGTAGTCTTAGTTACTTTATAGTACGCTGTTCCCTACGTAAAAATATTACAGCCTATCCTCAAAAGTGTAACTTTAGGTGTGATAAAATAGTTACTTGTGACATTCAGGGGACGAATGTCGCACAATCTTTTTTATCCCACCAGTCGATCATAAGTGCAAATAGGTTGCATAGAGTCCTTATCTAAGAACCCGAGAGGGAATCAGTGCCAAACGCATCCCCTCCACTGCAATCCAATTCATTTAATTTCACTCCACTTTACTTCTCTGCAGTAAAATCCCATTCATTCCAATTCATCCAATTAATTCTAATCCCTTTTAATTCAAGACATTTTATTTCAAATAATTCCGATCCACTCCAATCTTCTAATCTAATCCATTATAATTCATTCCAATTCACTCCAACCCAATTTATTTGAATTCAATACAATCGAATCCAATTCATTACAATCCAATTCATTGTAACGAAATCCTAATTCAATCTAATTCGCTCTAATCCAAGCCAACCCAGTCCATTAAATTTCATTCAATTCATTCCAATACAATCTATCTCAGTCAATTTTATTCCACTCCACCTCACACCAATTCACACGAATCCAATCTGTTCCAATCTAATTTATTTAATTCCACGTCAATCCACTCTGATCAATTCAACTTCAATCGAATACAAATGATTTCAATTTATTCCAGACTAATTCAATCCTTTCGAATATAATCCAATCCATTTCAATATACTCGAATTATTTCTAATTTAATCTAATCCAAATAATTACAATCCACTCCAATTAACTTTGATATAATCCCTTCTAATCTAATCAAATTTATTAAAAATTTAATGCATTCCAATCTAATGATTTTCAATTAATTTCATTCCAAGCAAATCCACTCCATTCTAATCTAATTGATTCTAATCTACTTCACTCAGATCCAATTTCGCCTAATCCAGTTCAATCCCATTTAATTAAATTTTTAAAATGAAGAACGAGCCACATGTTATTTTTTATGACACCATTTAGCGCAGATATAGATGTCCATCAGACTATATCTATCATCAACTCATATAGCCTGGCCAGCCAACAAACTTGTCCTGCAGTTTACGACAAAAAAACAGTGTACGAAAGACCAATATATGAGATTAATTTTTAAATTCTCATCCATATGATGGAATGTATTAGATTTTTGTGATTTTAAACCTATACACTTTTCGTTATTGTTCGATGTTTTAAGAGCTCCTGAGTCAGAACAAATAGTTTTTACAAAATGTATGACTGTCGATCTGTCTGGCTATTTTCTGGTGACGCGATAATTTTTTAAGAAATTTTCCAATTCAAATTTCCTATCGCACACTAATCTGTGGTCCAAAAATACAGGTCAAGTTCGCTAACTAGCCTTCTAGTGCTAATACTTATAGTCTTAGCCAACAGAAATAAACTGCAAAACGTAATATCTCACGCTCGCAACTACGCAAGATACAGTAAAAGGATAAGTGACCAAAATTATTTGTTTTTAAAATTTTTACAAAATTTCTATAAACTTCTTTTCATTAGCAATAATTAGCTTAAAATGGATTTAATCCACCACTAGGCTAGTGCTCACCGCATGGGCCACCGAGGCTGTTCCAGAGTGCGAGGAGGGAATCGAACCCGCAAGGAAAGTAATAATAGTAGTATCTATGATACTCTCTTAAAACATGTCTTAGTGTTTATAAGCGTATTTACAATATTTTGTGATAATTATAAATTTGCAAAGTTAACGTATACCGCTTTTGATGCAATTATAGATGTCGGAATAATTCTTAATTATCAACAAAAAACTTTATATTTTACTTTGAAATTTTGTTAAATATTTTTTTAAATAGTTGTTTAGTTATTGAATAAATTGATTTATAAAAGTTGTGTGCAAAGTGCCTTATTTAAATAAAAAAAATTAAATTATTTTGTTAACAAAAGAAGCTAATTTCGAATATAATAGGTCAATTTAGTTTTCTACCTAAAAAGACGAACTTTGTTTGAATCCTATTATAAAAGATTAATTATAGTTACATGTATATAACGCATCCCGCGGCGCCTTCTGATTATTTTATGTTAATATTTTGTAACATTAGTTAAATATGAATTACATAGAAAATATAGGTATTTAGTTTTTTTTTTTATATGAAAAAAAGAAACAGGCGTGCGCCGGGGAGCGCGCAAGACGCGTATATGACTAGAAATATCCAAGTGTCGAAATTCAGCGGCTTGAGCAGAAACTTCCCGCGTAAACTTGTTGCAAGTAGAAGAAAACGTAGCTTTAATGTGATGTCTGAATAAAGTACTCAACCCATTGACTCAAAAGTGAACAAGTTTGTTTCGGAATGTTAAGTGACTGCTAGATTTTCGGTAATTAAATTGACTGTGGAACAGGGATCTAATAGTGCCCTTGCCGCGAAACATTTCCCCAGGTTTTTTTGAACTTTCAAAACCTCAGTAGTCATAAGTTGTGAATCGGAAAGAAACACTTCTGAAGCGAAGGACTGATGATCTAATCATGCGGTTGAAGTGGGAGGACCTGAGCCTTGTGAATCTCCTCCCCTCTTATAGGATTCCGATTTAACAGCCTTTGCTGTCTTATCGGCATGCAATAGTGTATGGTGATTCCTATTGCATTTTTTGCAGCGCTGCTGACTTTGACACGACCCTGAGTGTGCAAACAAACAGTTTTTGCACAATTTGTATTTTTTGGCTAAATTCTAGCGTTCCTGAACTTTAAATTGGTTAAAAATCGGACATCTGTATAATGCATGATGCTCCCTGTATGCGACGCAAGGAGAAATCGATGAATTGGAAGCAGCCGTTACGAAAGAACGTGCTTCCAATCTCTGAACCTTGGTATAAGGTTAATTGGTCTGATAACCCCCCCCCCCCCTTTTCCTTGCAATATTGCGGCTACTCGAGGCAACCCTTTTTAGGGAGCGCAATTTAAAAATAGTTGATTGAATAAATTGGTATAACTCTTCGAGACTCGGAAGTTTATTCCCTTCGAGTCGATCCTGCCATTTTGCCAAAATCCCGGGTGGTAAGCACCTCTCTAAAATTCTAATGATCATCTATTCGTTCATTTCTATTTCCACTTCTTTGAGCATGCTCAGGTGTTGTCGAGTTTTGTCGATTAGTGCTGAAAGTACGTCGGGATTTGCGCGCGCCAAAATGGGAAGATTGAGAATCGCGTCGAGATGTTCCGAGACTTTAATCCGATTTTGATTATAAGCTTCGCACAAGGCTTTCCATGCTTTGAAATAATTTTCCACGCTAGGAGGAAATGCGATAATTTAATTTGAAGCTGGCCCAGAAAGCGCGTTGGACAACTGCGTATGCTTGATATAATTGCTTATATCGGACTGCGAGTGCACTAATGCTTCAAAACCGTGCTCTCCGTTAAAAGAAGGAATTTTTATTTCGGGTAATTTTGGCTGATCCTGTTTTTCAAAGATCGTAATGTTGCTGTTATTTAGAGTGGAACTTGCCAGTGGCGACGCGCTTTGAAGTTTTGAAACCGCGGTCGAGATATCATACAAATCTGCTACGATTTCAAAAAACCTTTCGTGCCTCGGATGGTCGCAACGTAAACAATGGAAATTTGTATTGCAATGTTGTGGCGAACGACGAATACGAATGACGAAAGCGAACGCAAAAAAAATCTGTAAATTATTTCGCAAACTTAATTTATTTTGTTTCACTCGCGAACATAATATTCACTTCGAGTTGATAAATAATCCAGAATTACTTCGCGAAGCTAATCTGAAATTCAAAACGTGAATATAACCTGCAAATTCAACTCGCGAACCTAACCTGGAAACTTAATCAAAAATGCTCCTAATTTTTGAATCATGCACAGCCTGAAAATTCAATCGAGAACATGCCAAAATTTCAAATCGCGAAAAGACCTGAAAATCCTATCAAAAACATGCTTAAATTTCAAATCACTCAAAGACGTGAAAATCAAATCACTGGCATATGTCACTTCCCACGTAACCGTAAAGTTGGCCAGCCACCGACCTGAAATGTATTACATGAATATTACACAATAAAATAATCACGAAAAAATTGAAAAATATTAATCATAGAGTTTCAACACATATGCAGAATATAACCAAAAAAAATATCTTTACATATCGCTAGTAAAATATCACCTGTCAAACAAAAGGTACTTATCTGAATTCAAAATCCAAGATAGAGTGCAGAGGCGGCCGACTGGTTGAGAGATCCTTGTGTGGGAGCGAGGCAGAGGCGAGATAAAGTGTTTGAGAGTGAGTGAGAAGTCCGAATCCTTTGTTGGAGAGTTGAGTGAGTCGAGCCTCTTGAAACCGCGTGGCCCGTGTCGACTGCTTCGAAACTGTATGTATGCTGGCGGCGCGGGGATGCGTAAGCAGCGACTTCACAAGACGCGGCCTAGTGTTCGACAACGAGGCACCTTCACACGCGCGGATGCGACGCCAACGGATTCCTCGAATTGAAATTTTAATTCAAGTGTGAATTTATTCACACCTCACAGGAGGCACCATGAATTGTCGTAGTTGTCTTGCCGTAGGTGGCTCGACAATCTATTTTAAATTTGCTGTAGTCCTACACTCACTGCACTAAACCGACTTTAGTATGCGGGAGATTATTCTATGTTTAGGATAATGAAAAGGGATCCAAATGAACAACACCCATTTATGGGGAAAAGCCTGTTACCGCATAAAAAAGCCAGATTTATTATTTAATGAATTAAAACATGGAAAACTACACTGGTATTCACTGAACGTGCGAAATGAAGTGGACCACGTGCTCGCGGCGAACCGGCGTTGGCGTCACACTCGCGGCGCGGTGGTTAATTTGTTTTTTGTTGTATTGCATTTAATGCTACCGAGATTACATCCCGATTCCGTTCGACAGGAAACAGTGGGTTAGATCGTGCATCCCGATTCACGTTGTGAATCAGTGGAAGTTGGTTCGAAAAAGGGATTAAGCTAGCGATTGTCCCGGGCAGAGCTCTACGCGTGACACGATGTCTAGAGAGACAATGCTTGGCCAAAACCGAACACGCGCGAGCTGACGCCAGTCCTCACACACACACACACATGCCTTTCTCTCTCTCTTCTCTTCCCGCCCGTTCCTCTTGCTTTGAAAGATTCAAAATCGTGCGACATGGTTCGAGCTGGTTCTTTTTCGCCTGATAAAAACGTGTGACGACGGAACACAATGGTTCCCTCAACCACAGTTCCTTTTGTACCATTTTAGAACCTCGATCAGAAGCTCATGCAGTTTGGGCGCACCTGGATCCGATTTTGAAGCGGACCCAAAATCATTTTCCTGCGATTACAGCTTTTCATTTTTTCTCAGACAGCCCAATGTCTCATTATGAAAAGCAAATCAGCGTCGAATTGATGACGACAGAGGTGATCCACTACTATCCGCTGGTGCAAAAAGAGATCTGGGATAATTCGTCTCATAAATGACGGAGAGATCCCTAGTGTACTCCTCTTCTGAAGACGGGGAGGTTGTTGAAGTTAATCAAGTTGCTGAGTGTGAGAAATTAGGGATCATCGAGAATTTTTCATTAGCTGAAAAGGAAGTTTCAGGGTTTGGCGAGTTGTTTGCTGAGAAAAGTCCTTCTAATGATAAATTACCAAAGGTACTTTTGTTGAGGTAATAATCAGCAAAGAAAACACCAAAAATGTTGATGCTTTCAAAGCTATCTGTGAGAGTGACGTCGATGCACACAATAAGATTGACGTTATATTTTTCAAAAATTGCTCCAAAAATAAAGTTTTTATTTTGAATGAGAAATATGTAAGAGGCATCTTAGTATACGATATTATAATCAGAATGCCATATCAAACTAATTACATAAAGTGAAAGAGGGTCTTCTATCAATTTAAGCAATGATCATTTCCTAAAATGTATATGCACTTAGTAGTAAATTTGTCTGCCTTGGAACCAAACTGAAGGTAAGTATGTTTTTTAATTTCATTCAAAAAGACTTTTCTTGAAAGTTCTGGTGACCTGGCGGACTTTGGCCGCTAGAAACAAGCTAATATCAGCGCCACCGCGTCGCGGCTGCCAGGGTTATAAGCTCATTGTCCTGCCTGCTGCAGCCTGGCTCATTGACTTATATTTGGATTTAAAAACCCCTAAAGCTACTTTTGGATTGTCCATTTTTTCCGCTAGACCAGGTATAAAAAAAAGTTCTGTAGACACGTTTTGAGGGTATGCCTGTAATAAGCGGCCCGAGATACTTTCAAATTTAGACGGGTTAATTTTGAAGTTTAGATATGGAAATTCTTAAATTTCAGATTCTGAATCATCTTGTAGAATTAATTTTATGATTATTTACTTGTAAATCCTTAACATACAATTCAATTTTAAAAATCATTATAATTTATATTTACAGCTGATATTTTTGATTAATTTTTTCATTAAAGGATTTTTGAATTATGCATTGTAAACTGAATCATATTATAATGAAAACATACAAAATTTCAACTAATTATTTTAAGATACTGTTCAAATCAAACTTGACTAGATTTTTTTTCGCCTAAAACTGTGTAAAAATCCTGTCTAAAAATAAATTCACTGTCATTTGCCTGCTTTGCCCGATCTCATAAAATTCCTGGTAATTTCCCGATTTGTCGGTCTAGCGCCCGACATTTTAAAACAATCAAATGAATAAAATAAATCAATAAAAACAATTGAAAAAACTTAGAAAATAATTATAAGTATGTTAATTGTCTAATTATTGTCATTTTTTATTTCTGGGGCACTTTTAGGGTATTATGGAGAAAGATTGTGGAGGGCCAAATTAAAATTTATCCAGCGAATTTTATTTCTTAAATTCTCCTCCAAAAACGCTGATAGCGATCAATTTTTTCAACTCAGATATCTTAAATCGTATTTTTCCTAAACCAAAAATTTTCCCATGTTAATTTTATGACAATTTTGGAGGGCTTATTAATATTATCTAATTTGGATGAAACTTAAATATAGTTCCATCTCCTGTAAAGGACAAGGTATGGGGGGCGGGGCGCTATTTTATTTTGCCAAAATCGCTTGCGACCTATTTAAAAAAGAATGTACACCTAACTATAATAAAATTATTTCTTTTTTAAAATTCACTTATCACATAAATTTATCATATTACTTTATTTTTACTCAGAAATGTAATTTGTTAAATTTAAAGGTACAGAAAAAAGTCCCGTTTATGGGTAATATAAAAATAGAGAAAAACTCAAATCTACAATTTAAAATTGAATTGACGTGAATCGGACGTATTCAATAATCTTTGAATTTGTATATGACATAAGAAAAAGTAACTTTAATGTGAAATTATGGCCGAAAATTTTATTTACAAAATAACTAAAACATTTTTTTGACAGTCGTTTAATTAAGCCTCAAAATAGCAATCCTTCAACCTATTTTTAAAATTGACATTTCGATTTAGGTAAATCAAATTTAAAATAGCAATACATAATTTCATATTTGTAGCAACTGTACTATACGGCAGCGAGACATGGTATCAATGTAAAGTAAATGGCAGCGTGTCATAGAAACGCGAGAACCTGCATGAAAAAATGCATGGACGTTAAAGAAGCTAGAGAAGTATTGCAGGACAGAAAAGTATGGCGGAAAATAGTTAATAAGAAGAGCACCATTATAGTGAATGATGCCTGAAACAAAGGACCTTGGATACTAATGGATCCAAGTGGGGAACCTCACATCACGACCTTGTGAGGATCTTCACTTGGGGTGATTGCTAGAGAGACTGATCAGCAACCTGAATCGGAGCAGTGTTGCGAAATGATCGTGTTATTTAAATAAATAGCACGAGAATTCTAGGTCAATCTATTTTAGCTCCGGTTTCGAGTTCCCCTCGGCCGTTGTAGGATATGAAGTGTTATCGCGAATCCAACTAGACAGATCATGACGATTGATCTAAAACAAGAAAAACGCGCAATTAAGTACCCAGAACGCGAAGTTGCGCCCTTCGCAAGTCCCGCAAATGGAAACCTCTCTGTTGACGATACAGAAATTATAGATCTAGGGATATAAATTCTGGATTAAGAGGCCTGCACCGATCAAGCGTAACACGGTTTGTAAAATTCGAGTGTCGTGATCCTACGTCACACACACCATACAAAAAATTGGAAGAAAACATCCATTTCACCCTTCGTAATTGCAATTGCGTCTTCGGCCAGAAGTCGGCTGCTCTCTTGCGTCGACTTACACGGTGATGATTGCTAAGACGGATTCACGGGATTAACCTTTAACTGGAATACCAATAACAATGCTATCGACAGGGGTAGTCCTAACGTTCCCTATAAATCTACTATGGTCGGAAATGGGACCCTGCAAGTGGTGGTAAAATTGAGGTTGATAATAAAAGAAGCAGATTTCTGCTTCTACGCTATCAGCAATCGTGACGCTGTTGGACTGAACCAGGTAGAGGAAAGAGCGAGGGTACAAGTAATTGAACAGTCTTGCGCTGTACCTGGACCACTTACAACGAAGCGATAGCCAGAAAGGTTTACTGTGACCACGAACCAGTTGCCTGGAAAACTGATATCAATAACCCATGCAGCCACAACTGTTTCATTAGCGACATAAATTTTGAAAAGTACCAATACAAACTCGAATACAAGCAGGCAAAGCTGAAACAGGAAGTGAAAGCATGATCGCAAAAGGCTCATAAAAATTCTTCTGAAAATTCGGTAGAAAACAAGAATGCTGCGAACCTAAGTGAAACCCTACGTCCTAGCATTCCCTTACAACTGAATAAACTCGCTCATGCAAGGATTTACGCGCCAAGGGACACTTAGGGAGTACTAACCTTAACCCATGAGGTAGGTCTCCAAAGGGGTCCGAAAGAAAAACCCACATCCCAGGAATTTTCAGCTAAGTGGCTCGTGCCTCATCCCAGGAGAAGAGGTCTGCAGCACCGTGGTAAGCGAAACCAGCAGTATCAGTCTGTAGGAAGCGAGGGAGCCTAAAGAAAATACAAGTTCTAGAAAGCGAATCTAGCATGGCCAACGCGTGCTTAGCATGAGCCCCACCACTCGAATTAGAAGAAACTCCTATAAGTAAGCGAATGAGAAGAAATAGGGAAGCAAACAGATTGCCTTTCGTCAGCAATAAATGTTGAACCGAGCCGTCTTTGGATGACGACGATTCTGACTCTTCGGACACGTCTGTTTTCCAAAAATCCTACAGCGTGCTATCCGAATTAGGACCTTCAGTCATCACAAAAGTTGATGACTCAATCACCAAGAGCGCTACCTCTGGAAATAATAACCCGAAGCCAGGTTTTCATCCCTTGAAACACACCATCATAGACGTATATGTGGATGGTGCACGCAGTTATCATGGGAGTGAAGATTCGACGGTTCTGATAAGTGTCTGGTTCAAGCTTAATAGCATCCCAGGGTCCCCGCTCGTAGGTCAACAAAAAATAAGGGAAACCCAGTCCCTCACACCAGCTCTTGCAACGGCAGCATGCGCCAGATCTACACCGTTTATAAACACTAATATAAACCCTAAAATTTAGGAAGAAGAAACGTTGTTCAACACGTAGCCAGGATTGAACCCACGAAAATTGTAACCCGGATGGACATTTGAAGCTTTGCGAACAGGCCCTTCTCCATTCCCCTTTTCCTAAGTTAACCTGGATCTACCTTGCCTCGACTTATACCCAAATACCGAGCCATTCACGCTAAGCCCCACGGAAATTAAATAAAGTTTGGTTTACCTTAGTTAAAGAGGACCCAACATTCTACACCCATGAACCCAACCTTTGACCTATTAAAACGCAGGCTTAAAAAGGTAAAATTCGTGATTACTCTCGACAGTCGACACCATTCCTACCCTTTTGTATCAAAAAGGCGACTCGTGAAAAATGTCGATTTAAATTAAATCAAGGGAATAATAATTACCGTTTTCCAGGATACTCAATATCACTATAACCCCCTGTTACGGGAAGGTAAAAGTCACAACATTGTCCAGATTTTCTTTTAAAATTTTTCGAATCAATTTGAAAAGGAATTTTTTTAAGTGAAATTTTTTTTTTAGTTTTTCCCAGGAATCAGGAGAAAATTTTTCATTCTCTGAAAACCTGTCAATATTCTTCTTGTAACCATTTTGTGGACAATTCTTTTTTTTCTATTAATGTTTTACCTAAAAATTCAACTATTTTTCTTTTTGAAAATGTAGCTTCCTTAGTTGAAAATGCAAATTAACTTTTTAGTTAGAAGTTCTTCTTTTCAAGTCTTTTACATTAAAAATGCATCATCTTGTCTATAAAAATAAATTTTTTTTCTAAATAATTTTTCTATCTCAAAATTGAGCTGGTATTTGTTACGTCCGAGATAATAATTTTTAATATTCGTAACCTCTGAAAGAACTCTTACTATCATACTGTACTGGAGGTTCAAGCTTACAAATTAAGCTCTTTAATTTGTTTAGGTTTGTAGGATCGTGACTTCCACCTTATTAATTCAAGATTTTCCCTTGTTCTACTGTCCCGTTACCGTTAAATCTCATGATCAAAAGGTTTTTTTTTTGAATAATTAATGCATCGACTCTATTTTTAAATATTAATTTATTCAAATTATAACAAACCAAATGAAAAAGATGGTACAATTGCAAAGGAATCAAGAGAAACAGAAGCAATTTTTATAATCGACTTACTCGAACTTAATAACTACCGCCACACTTCATGCACCAGATAGATGGTCCAAGCGGGCAAAGTTTAACTTTCTTGCTTTTTGGGATAAAAGGTAAGGTTTCATGTTAACACTGTTTCCTGGATCATAGCATTTCGTTAAGAAATGCACTGGGCTTGATTCGCCGTCTCTGTTCTTGGTGCACTAAGCTGACTTGCAGAACCGACACATCCTTCACGACAGGAAAAGATCTCTGATGTTTTTTGAATTTAAATTCCTATTCGTCTGTACATCCATATGTCATTTTCATTCGCTTTCGCTCTTCTTTCGACTAAATAACCGAACGACTATTGCGGCTGTTCGTATGGTTGTCTGGATGCGTCAATTAAATTGTCAAATTAGGTCCGATGATTCCGTAATACGATGCCGCCCCAGTTCGTCCGAATTTCCTAGATATGTGGATCTGTTGGAGCCGTTTGAGAAGTAACGTCCATTGATATTAATTCAAAATAAGAGGTCCGGTTCGTTGTATCATTTGAAAACGTCGTTCCTGGCAAAGGATCAACTTTAATTCTTAATGACGTGCTGCCCAGCGCAGTTACGCGTCAAGTGCAGACGGGTACTTCTAGTCAATATCAGAAGTTGTGAAGAACTACCATGAGAATGTTGAGTTTGACCGACAGGAACTATAGAAGGAAGCCATATTGTGATTATTAATTGTTTATAATTTAGTACATTTATAACAGTAGTTTATAAATGTTTATTTACTTCAGTTAATAATTTTTGAAATATTTCGTAATGATAAGAAATCATCACTTCGGTAACGGTAATTTAAATATTATTATTAAGGATCAGTTAGTAGGGGTCTGATCAACTGTCAAAATAAATAGTTTGTGCACATAGAAAGAACTTATTAATAAGAAAATGCACTTGCGCTGCGAGCGAATAATTCGATGTAGTAGTGCAAAGATACAAGCGTCAAACGATGCCTGTGTGATTATTCTCCTTACAATAATTTGTATTGTCGTCTCCTCTCTTTCTTTATCTCTGATTCTCACGTCTGTGATGAGCCCAAAAACTACAGACGCGTGCATATGTTGGAAGACGAAATGATGCAAATAAAAAACTAATTCACTTCATTTCACCTTTATTTGAACAACTGCAGTAAAGAACTACATAACCAACAAAATTAGAGTTTTTCAAGAGACTAAAAAAATACTTAGTAAAATCGCAAACACTATTCAGAGATAAAACAAAAGTTTACTTCCGAGCTGAAGTGTTTCTGAATTGAGACCAAAAAGTATTATTTAAAAAATTTATCTAGTTCCGAGAAATAGAACGTCAAAATTGAAAATCACAAAGTGACAGAAACTTTAAATTGGCAGAGGGTTGGTTGTCACAACAAACAATTTCCCGCGAACGTGCTTTTTACATGGCTCTGCCCTCCGGCGCTGGAAGTCAGCGCCATCTATGATTAGCCAGAGAACTAATATAATGCCGCTGAATGCCTCTGCGTCCCCGCGCCACATTCCTTAAAATTTGCCATATCCCTGTACAGAAGTTGACCGACGCGTTGAATACAAAATTTAGTTACGTAACAGGCCGGTTCGTAACATATTGACATGTACTTTTAAATAAAAAAATTATGTTTGCAACGAAAAAATTTTTGAAATTTTTTTGAAAATTGAAGACACTAATATCGCGTTTTTGACAATAAGTGTCCTACGATTATTTATATACATATTATATATTACGATTATTTATATTATTAATGTTTATATATATTATTAGATTATTTATATATATTATCATGAGTATAGTTGACCAATTCTGCACACGCGGTGCTTGCGGCACTGTTCTGTGCATTCTCAGTTTAGGAAAATATAGTGCCAACTTTTCGGAGCGACTGATCTCCGCAAGATCAGGGTAACTAGTTCCCCTTATCTGAAACAGACTCCACAGCAAACTGTAGTGCAGCGACATATAAGAAAAATTTAATATGGAATTAAAGAAAACACTTATCTTCGGCGTTAATCCTGAGTTGCAATAATATAATAGTAATATAATAATATAATAATATAAAATATCTATAATTTCGAGGAAAATGTTTGAAACTTCAAGCCACGCTGACTTGTAGAACATATGGTACATTCCCAGATGTGCATAGATACCCTAGATGACTTTGTAAACGTACGTAACGGTTACGCAGCTGAGTGACGTTAAAGTAACTACATAATTCCGAGTTACACAGACGAGCGTACGGCAAGCCTGCCAAAAATAAGCCAGCATAAGTACGAGAGTGGATCAGTTTCGCATTCACGCAAAATCATTTTCGACAGTGGCTTTCTGTAACACAGGTTGAGTCGCCGCAGCTTTTGCGCTGAAGATAATTTTACCACTCTCATTTAAGCTATCTTATTAAAAGATGGCTTACTGTAGGCTTGCCGGCTTAACTGGGGCTATAGTGACCGTTGCGGTCACTGGGTCCGCTAAAGAAAAATTTCATGTCAACATTTATTCCCAATTTGACGTAGAATTCAACTTTCTTTTTATGTTTATTTACATTTTTATTTTTTTCTTTGTTTTGATTTATTTGTTAAAAATTCACGAATTAAGAGGTTATTTTAAAAATCTGGTGTACAATATTTCATGTCCAATTACCCTTATTACAGTTTCGGTCGGATTTCCTTTCGTCGGTTGTACTTTTTTCTAAGGAGAGAAAGTAAGAGTTCGGGAATGTAGGACGAGTAGGGGTTGAAATGTCGGAAAGAGGAGATTTAAGGGTCTTAGTTAAATTTTGTAATAAGAGTTCAGACTTATCTTTTTAGTAGTTCGATTCAATATTTAACTACATTTTTTGTGAAATTTAATTTTTCTTATAGACATTTAATCTCTTGGTCTTGGTCTTGGTATGAATATTTATTTGTTTTGCTTAAAATTCAACGATTTTATTAAAAATTCAATTTAGTTTGTCACAATCTTATTTTTTGCTAAATTAAAATTAAAGTATAATATTTTGTGTTAAAAATTTGTCTTTATTGGTAAAAAAATTCATATAATACTTTAAACTAAAAATTCAGCTATTCAAATTTTTGCGGGACATATCTTATGACAGTCATTATTATTTTGTCTCTCAATAATTTATTTTATTTAGTGAAAAACTTATTTCTCTACTTTAAAACGAAACTATACTATTTTTTCTTTAAATTTATCATGCTTAGATGATAATTGGTATATTTTTTATTACATTTTATTTGTTTGACAAACTCCTGATCCGGGTTCAAAGTTCATGTGTTAGTTTAAAAATTTCTTTTTTTTTCATTGAAGATTAATCATTTTAGTTGAAAGTTCCTTTTTTCACATTTAAAACATTTTGTTAACAATTTTTTTTCAAAATGATTTTCTTAGTAAGAGTATAGTTAAATATTTTTTGCTATACAATTAATCTTTTTTAGTCCAAAACTCAATTATTTCGGGTTGTAAATGCACAAATCTGTTTCAAAAATGCGTCCTTTATGGCTTGCAAACGGAATATTTTCGATGATTTGTTTCGCTTTATTGATTAATACGTTTCTTTTGATTTAAAATTTCACTATCTGGTTGAATACTTGTATTTTTTCTTGTATTTAACATATTTGATTAAGAATTAAAATACTTTTTGTTGCAAATATCAACTATTATACTTTTTGTTGAGAATTCATTTTTTTTTATCAATGATTGATCAGTTTAGTTAACAGTTTAACGATTTTGGGGACAAATTATATCTCTTCAGTTCTTGATTAAAAGTTAATTATTTTTGCTCAAACTGTATTAGTAAAATTTTGAACTAATAAGTGTTAAAGATTCATCAGTTCCGTTGTGAAATGGAATGTGTGTTTTCTTATCACTGGTCTTCAAGTAAACCTCAAATCTTAATTATGCGTGTGTCATCATTTCCGCAACAAACAAGTTTTTTTATACAGAGAAAAGCAACAAAAGCGCGGAATCATGTCTTTACGCATCTTGAAAGAGATGCTTAATTTTTGGGTGAAGATTATGAATTTTTGAAAATAAACAGCCTCATATTACAAATTTTCACACTTAATGCCTTAGAAAAGCGTTTTTGTACACTACTTTGTGTATGAAAAACAGATTGTTCAACTGCTTCATTTATCATTTGGTTTCAAAAATTAAAAATAATTTATCCATCAAGCTGAATTTTCTAGAAGCTACGTAACAATAAAATAAGTTCAAACTATTTGTTATTTTGAGAAAATTGTTTAATTATTTTTATATATTTTTTTATGTTTAAAAATGTGTGCGTAACTATTCCTAAAATTCTAAAATTATCAAATAAATGCAACTATTAGAAGAAATCTTTGCTGATTTACACTAGGACCTCCTTTAATTAAATTTTTATGACAGATTTTTGCCTTGGTGTACTCCTCTAAAACTCAATCCCCAAAACCCTCTAATTTAGTTTTTTTCAAACACTTTATTTAGATTAACTTTAGAATTGTAACGAGAGGTAATACACGTGTGCATTCAGTACGCATACGTCTATTGAGCTCTCGTTACTTAGCACCATACCACCCTGCATACGGTATCCATACTCCGTCGCTCCCCACCACCGACATAGCATCGAGCAGTGATCGAATATTTATCAGTCTAACTGCACGTTGCGAAAATGCAGTTCAGCCCAGATCGGCTCACCGAGAGGTCGGTATAGCTCTCCGGGTGAAAACTCACGTTTCTCTCCCTATCAATAGGTGCTCCTATGATAGGCAGAGAAATGATCGATGC
>JAAAKG020092298.1:0-16268 GCA_010014905.2 Druon quercuslanigerum | reverse complement strand
CGAGGTGTTGTTTTCAACACCACCTAAATGCCGAGGTGTTGTGAGCTCAACCCCTACAACACCTGTTTCGCCGCCCTGCATCCCATACCCCTTTCAATCTCTTAAAATTATTCAAATCCTTGAAAAATCCTTGAAAATTTGTAAACCTTTTGAAATTCATTCGATTATCTGAAAAAACTCTTAAATCTGTAAAATCGTTTACAATACACTACAGTTATTGAAATAGTTTAAAAGTTCCCTGTGAATTTTTTAAAATCTTAAAATACGTATGTTTAGTCCTTTGAAATATTTAGAAATCCTTCCAACTTTTGTAAAGTTTTTCGAAATTAATTGGAATTTTTAAAAATGCTATAGAATCTTTAAAATCCTCTAAATACCTTTAAAATATTGAAATCCATTGAAAATGTATTGGAATATTTAAAAATACCATACAAAGTTTGACATGTTGCTAAGTTAACATGTGGGCTAATTTATTTAAAGAAAAGTCTTTGAAGGTGATCTTTTTCTTTAAAAAGTTAATATAGTGGCTTTATTTTAAAGAAGAGGCTAAAAATTACTGTCTGGAAGACCTGATAATTTTTGACATTTACTTAAAGTGGTTCTGACAGAAATTCCTTGACTTTTTAATGTTTTTGTTTAGAACTTCTGACTTTTCTTCGACTTTTCCTGATCAATAAAATTTCCTGACTTTTCCTGATTTCTATATTTTCCTCACCTACGGTTTGCTTACTGAAGTTTAAACCAAGCACGCTACCATCAGCGAAAAACGCTACTTCTTAATGCAAATTCGATAAATTAATAAAAACTTTCTTTAAGAATTATATTTTTCCAGGAAGATTTACTAATTCTTCAGCGAAATGCATTTCTTGAATGGATCATTTAAAGTTTACTGAAAAAGTAGTAGAGAATGTTTGAAGAATATGTTAAAACAGTAGCCATTTAACTCAACGCGTAGAAACTACTATAAAAGATAGTAGAAAAAGAAACAAAATTGAGATTTTTGTTTTTACGCACAGTTGATGCAAATTGCACGTTTTCTGATTGAAATCAATATTTGTGATAAAAAAAAAGGTAACCTAAAGGTAGAGACGTATCCAGCAATGCCGTCAAACTCGCCTCAGTTATAAAAGAACAACATGAGCGCGAAAGTTGAGCCGAATCTTCGGGACGAAACGGGCCGCAGCAAAAGCAAGCTACCGAGTTACGCGACTCGAAAATGTGTCCGAGTATTTTACTTGGACAGTACCCACGCGGCCGAAATACAGACAGTCTTCGCAGGTAAAATACCTCAACACCAGACCTGACAAACTTTGCATTTTTCATTAGTGTGAACCGAAAAGAATATATGTGTCGCATAAAGTAAATATGTGTACAAATATACATATATATGTATATCAACAACCTGTTCATCTTGGGTCCTTTCGATGCCTCGTCAGGATTGCGGTCCACAGCTTAGGTCCCTGTGCCGTGCCACTATGCATACACTCATCGAACGGACACTCGAGACACGCGTCCTTTTATTTCATTTTAGATCCCTTTTCACCCTTCAGCAGATTTTCTGGAATTCGGTTTAACGACTCGTCCAACTGCATCAGCGTTCGTGAGAATACGTTTATGGAGTTTGTGCACCAGTTTATGAACTTCTGAGGAATTTTCGAAAAGGTTCGGACGTGACGATGTTTTCACATCATAGATTTTTTATTTATTTTTTTATTATCTTACAACTGGCATACAGTTTTAAAAAAAGTTCGTTTGCTTTTACTCGCGGGATTTACTTTAATACCCGAAAATAAGAAGCAGTAAATTCCCCAAAATTAGGACCTAAAATGTTACACCTTGAGTTCAGAAGTGCACTTAAATTCAGAGGTCTGCCGAACAACACAAAGAAGCTGTAACTAAATTTGCAATTTTTCACCAATTTCTTGTTTTGTGCGATCAGAGATGAACTGATATAAAACAAAAATTAAGCAGCACTCAGAAAACGATTTGGTTTTATCAACTAATTTTGTGTTGGTTCAACTATAAAATATATTTATGATATGGACAACCAAATATTTGGGTGACCAGCGCCGAAAGATTTTTCCACACGGGATACTTAATAAACTTAAAGTCTTTACACAGAAAAACGTAAAATATTCTTACGTTGCAAAAAGTGAGAACCACATTACGTTAAGGAACATAACAATTAATATCAGTAATAACAGCAATTGTAATGTAAAGTATTTTGGGATGTAAAACTTCTTAATTTAACGTGTGGAAAACAACAGATTACTATTGGTAAGGAAAAACCTTATTTGATCGACATCTTCCAGACTATTTATTCGGCAGTCTACAAATATGACGTTTTGGAATCAGACCGATTCCCTCATCAGATATCTACGGTCATTTCGTAGAAAGTTATAGATTAAAATAGAAAAAATGAACGACTAAACAAATTTTTTTGATTTTAATCTACAAATTTCTACGAAATGACCTTTGATGTCTGATGAGGGAATGGGTTTGATCCCGAAACGTCATATTTGTACATTGCCGAATAAATAGTCTGGAAGATGTCGATCAAATAAGGATTTTCTTTACCAATACTAATCAATTGTAATGTTCCATAATTTACACCATGAAAAATAATAGCAGATTTAATAAAAACATAATCGATCTAGCAAAAGCAGATGGAATGGACAAAAGTTATAAGAAATAATAAGTAACGGAGTTGGTGAGTCTATTTGAAGGTTGAAGTCGATATGGAATAATGTATCATCGATGCGAAGCGCATCAGGCAACTCGATAAGGCGGGGTTATTCCAGGGTTTCGATTTCGGCCGCTTCTTCGACGTCGCCCTCGAGAGTTAATGCCCGCGATATTTCACCGAGCGGGACTGGAATAGGCGTGTAAAATGATTAGCTGTAAATCTATCGTACGTGGCCACCGCCTCTGCGAGAGGCACACCTGGCGTATCTCACGATATCTATATGTATACCTGGCCAGGGAGGCGTTAGGTTGGACTGATGGTAAGAATCTCCTGCTAAGCTGTACCTTTTCATTATTTCCTCTGTACTGTTATTTGCGTATATATATAGATCCATCTCCTTTTTTTAAATCAACCCTAAAAATCATGTTTATTTTAAAAGTGCATTAAAACACTGCAGTTAAGGACTACATTCATTATATTAAATGGACACTTCAGCCTTTTTCTATCAAAGTGCCACCTACATCGACGTAGGTTTCGGCACAACATTGTGAAAGTACCGTTTGAAAATGTTTTTTACAATCCAGAAGATTAATGAAACTAGATAATTATAGAAATTTTAATTTTAAGAAGTTATTAAATATGCCGAAATACGTAGATATATATTTAAACGAGATCAGCACTCAAAAAATGTTTGGTTACATTAACCAGACATTTTTGAATGTTAAGTATTGTAAACTATGCATGTACACTTGTAAAATAAAACATTATTGTAATCGATACAAATTTTAAATATAGATTTTCTCGGAAATTTACATATCTCGGAAAAATTTAAATTTTCTTAATAAACAATTTTTGTTGTTTTATTTTATTATTAATTTAAAAATTACGGAAATTCTTTTTTGTTAATTTAAGAATCTGCGGAAATTTTCATTATTTACCAATTTTTTGTTTCGATAATTATGTATTTACAGTATTTTTAAACGATGAATGCTTTTTCTTTTTTCGGGAAAATGATGTAAATATTTAAGGAGAATTCAGTTACAAATTTTGTAATTTTCATTTGCAATTACGGAACTCCCTGATACAATTTATCTTAAAATTTCGAAACTGGTAACAAAAATGTTTTACTTTTCGAGTTTCAGAAGTTTTTATGCCGTTACATCGATGGGTTCTACAAATTAGGCTTTTGTTTCGTTATGGTTAAGAAAGCGCCTATTATCTTATGACAAATAAGATTTAGTCTATCTTACGTATACGTAAGAATCTTGAAACTTATAGGAGCCTAAATTACATTAAAAACTGTAATACAAAATACTTTAAAGTAAAATTAATAAAAAAAATAACAGTACAAATCATAATTTCATCAATTTTTTTATTTGAAATCTAAAAGATCTGATATTTCTAACTCTTATCATCCCGTACAATTGAAGCGTACTGGATACATAAAAAGCTGATTTTTTCTATAAATGAAGGATTTGTTTAGGGCAGAAAAAAGCTCATAGTATATCTCGCTCATATTACGATGAATCTAAAAAAATTAAAGGTCGCCTTCCTGAGGAAATGCACCCTTTAGTTTTTTCTGAAAATTTACGCCATTTTGGTAGTTTTTTTAAAACTTTACAAGTATTGTTGATTGATTTAAAAGAGTGTACATTGAGCTACATGCTGTAGAAAAGAAAATTGAACTATGATCATGAAAACAATTTTTGTTGGAAAAACAAAAGATATGTGTCTCATATTTTGCCTTTGAAAACAATATGTTTTAGTCACCAACATTTCCGCGATATCACTACAGGTTCACTCTGTCCAACTTCATATGAAATCAGCCATATCTTTATTATTATTATTACACCATTAAGCAATCTCCCTTTGGGGTAGGCATGACTCACTCGGTGGAGAAGGAATTAATGTGAGGAAGGGGTTATAGAATTTTTAGATTGATCTAGAATTCTCTAGCAATCGCCTCAAGTGAAGAACCTCACAAAGTCGTCGTGTGAGGTTCCCCACTTGGGTCCATTAGTATCCAAGGTTTATTGTTTCAGGCCTCATTCTACTCTCTACTGACACTCTATTTATTAACTATTTTCCTCA
Source organism: Druon quercuslanigerum (assembly GCA_010014905.2). Lineage (NCBI taxonomy): Eukaryota > Metazoa > Arthropoda > Insecta > Hymenoptera > Cynipidae > Druon > Druon quercuslanigerum. The sequence continues at coordinate 11,491 of JAAAKG020092298.1, read as the reverse complement.
ATACCTTTCGGTCCTGGAATAATTCTCAAGCTTCTTCATGCAAGCTCTCTTTTTTCTGTGCCTTCTTATGTCTCTTATAATTAGGGTCTCATTCACACATTTTAAGCATTCATTTCGCGGTCTGCCTCTGGACACGCTGCGATTTACTTTACCTTGATACACTTGTTTCGTTAGTCGTTCAAATGCCATTTACTCAACATGCCCTAACCATCTTAACCGATTTCTTTCCCATGTGTCACCTAGTGTTTCTTCTGCATCACAAGCTTTGAAAATTATTTCGTTACTCACTTTGCTCATCAGAGTTTTCCCGCATATTAACTACAGATAAATTACTTAAACAACCGTTTATAGAACTGCCACCATTTTCATTGATATTTTCCTACCGTTAAATAATACATAACTCTTATATGAAAGCACCGGAAGTAAAAAGGAATCGTGCAATAATGAAGGAGCTAAATAAAGTAGATATTGCGATAACAGTGGTGCAGCAAATTATGATTCATATTATACACGAGGAAACGCTCTAAAATAAATTCTCTCACTAATAAAAAGTATCTGCTATAGAACTTTACAGGAAAGATTTAGTACCCGACGGTGCATGACCAAAGGATTTATCGAGTTGCAACGAAGAATGACTCGTGTGCGCTTCAAAGGTGTAAATCGGGAGGATTGCGCCGTCATGCGAGCACTCGGCTCGTTTTCGCTTTATTATCATCGTCATGAACTTAGTATGCGTTTTCTATGTGATTTAGGCAGCTATATTTTTTTCCTTTTGATATTCGTTCAATAGGCTATTTTCTGTACACAATATAACAGAGAAAATTACTAAGTAGCAGCTGCAATGCGTCGAAAAGTTATGACTTACTAAAAACCGGATTCCGACTCTGAAACAGGCAGCATTTACTATAATTCGTTAGTTTTACGAACTATTAACTGTCCTCACTGTAATTATTTTTAAATTTGGTAAAATATGATATTTCTAGATTATAAACATAAACAGAGCTCCCACAGACTAATGTACATGAAAAAGTGGAATAGATCACTAAGTTAAGCCAAAAAGTGACTAAAAATTACTACTGAAAGCATAAAAAGAAGCCTATTTTGCCAATAAAAACGCTTATCTCCTCGAAAATTTTAAGCTATTAAAGCTTTAATTTATCGGCTTGCATTTAAAAGATTAGATAAAATTCTATTGCTGAATTCGAAGGTTAAACCCAAGGTCACAATTGCTAGAATAAATTAAAAAATTATAATGTTCTGATAAATGGTAGTTAATTTGTTTTAAATATAAATTAATCTTTGACACGCAACTGCCGTATTTTTATTTCTATGTGATATCAAGTAACTAGAAAACCAGAAAATTATAAATTAAAATGATTTAGATTTTAATATTGCAGACTTCACATCTGCCTAGAATGCTTGCAAAGAAAGGGTAAATAGCATGATTTTTCACGAAAATATGGAGATAAAATGGAAGTCAAATTTTTAGTTTTCAAATTAGAAAACAAAATTTTCTACAAAAAACTTAAATCTTCAATCAAAATGGTTTACACTACGCGACGTGATTTTAAGTTTTTGAAAAACTTGTGGTCAAATTGTTAACATAAACGCGTTTTTTGTCATTTTTGAGAATTCACAGTGGTTCAACCCGAGATACTACGAACATCAAAAATCAATCAAAGTAAAGCTTAGACTTTTTATTTTCACCAGTACTCTTTGAAAATGTTTACGCATTTGCCATTGAAGCAATTTGTAGTATTACACACAAACGTAGTACTGCAAAGTGCCTCAACGGCACCTTTACATTTTTTTTAAAGTGCACGTGAAAATAAGAAGCCTAAACTGTACTTTAAGTTATTTTTAAAGTTTATAGCAAATTCCTGACGTGATAGGCAATTTCTGATACTTAATTCACATTCATTGCTAAGAAAATGTATAGAAAATGCTGAAATACCTTCCATTCAGAACCAAAAAGGAAAAAATGTCACGTAGTGTTATTAATTTGCAACCAAACAGTTGCATTTTTTTACAAAAAAGATTAACTTTCTATCAAAAGAGATGAACTTTTAATGAAATATATGGATTTTCTACAAAAAAAAATTATTTTTCAACCGAAAAAATAGTTTTCTATCAAAGTTGATAAATTTTATTGGAAAGAGTTGAGTAGTTAAGATAAAAAATTGAATCTTTTTTAAAACTTTTGAATTTTAATCTCAAACAGATGAATTTTGATCTAATATAGCTTAACTTTTGAGCAAACAGTTGCATTTAGAAACAAGTAGTAGCACTTTCAAGCAAAAGAGACGAATTTCAAACAAAAAATTCAATTTTTAATTAAATAGTTGAACAATTAATCAAATGGTCGAAATTTCTAACATAAAGAATTAAACTGAAATAAAAGATAGTTGAATTTCCAACGAAAAAGTTAATTTTCAGCCGATAAACATTATTTCTCTACCATAAGAGAAGAATTTTCGAACAATAATTGTAACTGTTGAATCAAATTGTTGAATTTTCAACCAAATAATAAAATTTCTACCCAAAAAGATGAATTCTGAATAAAAAATATAATAGTTAACATTTCAGTCAAAAAGAATCGACTCGTAACCAAAAATATTTTAATTTTGTATTGGGTTTTATTAATTCAATTTGTATTCTGGCAAAAAAGGGGGAAATTTCTTGATAATGGAGGGGAATAGTGCAATTCTTTAAAAAAGGAGGAAAAGAAGGGAATATGATCGCTAAATATTTCATTTTGAGAACGTCTTTCGTAGATGTAACCCTGAAGAAAAAATCGTCTGATTTTACAGAAAAAGTTACAGTCGGGAAAAAACGCGTTTTGCGGAAAAAATTTTCCGATTTATTTTTGTTGCATGAATTTCTTGTGGGGGAGGGGGGGCGAGAAAACCTTAACCCGTCATCCCGACCCTTGTAGAACATGGTCAAAACTCAAAAAGTTTTTGAATTTTGTTTTTCTCGAAAATGGTGAGTTTCTGTAAAAATACATAAGAAAAAAAAATGTTTGGAACATTATTCTGCACAATTCATAAAAAGTCATAAGTATCATAAGTCATAAAAAAAGCGTTTTAACGCTATATAACGGCCAAAAAATGTTTTTTTGAACCGCACATCAAATGTAAAAGTTTTTTATCTCTGAAAAGGCTACAAAATCGGCTTTTACTATTTTTCTCTACGATGTACCGTTTCTGATTAATTAGGTGACAAAAGGCAGCGTTGAATGTGCCAGTCGTAATTCATCAGATGACGAGCAACCGCCGAAAACGATGCGAAGAAGTCAAATAAAAATAAATAAACTGACGGGAAGGAGTGAACCTTAATCTTTGTCATAGTAAATACACATAAACTGGTCACTCGGAGAAAATGATTGGGAAGAAAACAAAAATGTACCAGATTTGGACTTAGATACTCTTTCGTCCCAACCCTTGGCGCCGACTGACCGGTTCTCTGAATGTTTACTATGACAAGTTTTACGGAGAGTCTCATTATTCCGGAATTCATCACTTAATCTTTGTATCTTAATCTTAATCTCTTTTCATTAGTTACCCACTCAAAATACTACAACCACATGCTCTATGTTACATCAAATACCTTTCATACAATTACAACAATTGCATAATGTGTTAAATTCTTACAAGCTTAATTCGATTTGAAAATTTTTAAGTAATTGAATTTGTTTTAAATATGACACTATTAATTAGAAGATCGTTGTGCAAATCTACTATTGTTGACATTTCTTTTCTATTCAACTGTAATAATTTACTAGAAAATTATGTACAACTATACTACCTTCGCTGCACGCAGGTACGGAACGGAAACTATTATAAGTACGAAATACATAATAATACTAATGAAGAAGATAATAGCAATAGAACTTCCAACTATTATCCATAAAACTATTGTTAAATAAAGACATTATTGATTCGTGATCATTTGAAATAACTTCAGCTTCATCATATGTCTATATTTACATATTTTTGGACATTCCGTATGCTGTAACTCAGAAATGGTAAATCGTAGAGACAAAAGTGGAAATAAATTTTGTAGCTTTTTGTAGATTAAAAACGTTAACATTTGAAGTGCTGTTCAAAAAACATTTTTTGGCCGTCTTATAGTGTTAAAACGCTTTATTGGTGACTTCAGCACCACCTAATTTTGGAACTTAAGGTCCTACAATATCGACCCCAGAAGATAAATTGTGCGGAACGATGTTGCAAATATTTTTTATTCTGATAAATTTTCACAGAAACCTACCGTTTTCGAGAAAAACAAAATCCAAAAACTTTTTGAGTTTTGACCATGTTCTGCAAGGGAAGGGATGACAGGAACTCGGGGTCAAGGTTTTATTCACCCCCCCCCCCCCCACCAAGCGATTCATGCAAAAGAAAATGGATCGGAAAATTTTTCTCGCTACATTCGACAGATTGACTGTACTATTAATAAAGATGAAAGTTGGATATTGTGTTTCGGGTGTGTGGTGTTAAGATGAAACGGTAGCGGAGCGATTATCAAAGGGTATCATTAATTTTCATCATAGGAGCGGATTGATCCAGAGTTAAGCCTACAGCGTGCGATGGATATCTTGCCTCAATCCCATGGCACGATTTATAGATTTCGTCTCGACACAAGTGGAACGAACCAGTAGTTAAAATTGGATTTAACCCCTGTCACTATGTCCATATTTCTCAAACATTGCCCCTTCCAGGGTAACCGTGGCACGCGGCACCACGTGTTCGGATGTTTGTTGTGGTTTCTGCTATCAGCTATAATGTTTTCTTTGCACATTCGAAAAGTGATGATTTTTAACACCGATTAAAGAAATTATGTTTGAAAAGTGAGTCCACAAATTACATAATAGAGTAATCCTGAATTAAGTGTAAAGTGATGTTCAAACACAGGGTGGCTAGTAATCATTAGGGCAGTTCGTTTTTCCACTTTTTTTTCTGATTGAATTTTAATAACTCACAAAAGTTTCCCACCGATAAAAACTTTTCACTTACAAAACCTTTTCTCGATCAGATAATAACTTCAGTTTATTCTTTGGGTTTGAACATTCCAAATTTCGGAAATTTAAAAAAATGTCCTACTTATTTCAAAATTCTGACGATTTTTTATATGTGCAGTTATTAATAGTGAGAGACCAATATGATATTATAAATTAAAAAGAAAATTCTTGAAAAAGTTGAATATGCCGAACCTGAAATTTCTTTAGCTTGAACGAAATAAACATATAGACTTTTTTTCATGTAAAAAAATTGTTTCTTGCTCACCAGATTTTGGTGAATCTAGACACCACCTGTTTTCAAAAGTTCTGTTTAAAAATTAACTTTATCAGGATTATATTATAAAAAGCTCAGTCAAGTAGAACATAATTGCTAATCATAATTACTAATCACGTAGCTTAGTGGGTAAGAGCATCAGAATAGTAGTTTTAAAGACTTATGTTCATAATGATTTTAGACCAGTAAACAAGACAAAATTAAAATCAAATTATTTAATACATTTATTTAGTAAAAACCATAGCATAAAAAAAGCCTAGATTTTAGTGGGTAAGGGCATCAGACTAGCAATTTGAAAGACATGAGTTCGGATCCCCGCTGAGCTTGAGTGCAATTTTTTCAAAAATTTCCATAAAATCTACTATATAAAATTCAAATCTGTGCCTGTGTCGCCTGGTTAATATTATTTTTCACGAAAAGATTGTTATTCGTGAGATAATTTTAAAAATATATACATTTTTTATCTAACAAAATTTTTTTAACGTATTTTCATATACCTTCTCAAATTTTTTTAAAAATTATATGATTTTAATTAACGGCAGCTTATATTGCAAGGGAGAACATATCCTAGGACTTCACCATATCCAATTTTTAAAGTAAAACAACTAACAAATATAGTTATTTGTATGAAAAAATGGGTTACCAACCATTTTTGTAATTATTTCCAGCCGTTATACAATTTACTTCCTAAAATTGGATATAGCAATGACGTGTTGAATATTTTCGGCTATAAAAAGTGCATAATTAATTTGAAATTCATAATTTAAAAAAAAAGAAACGATATGAAAAAATGGAAAAAGTAAAATTTGTTTCATAAACATAAGTTTTTAATAAAACTGCAAAATCGGTTCTAGTTCAGCAGTTATCCACGTTTTTCACAGTTCAGGTTAAAATTATTTTTTTTTTGTTTTTGAGTGGAATTTGATACTGGGACCTATACTACAATAATTGGGAGTATATTTATATGTTCATAGTAACCGGAAGTGGGTATATTTTATGTTCGAAGAAGAAATATAACATAGGTGCTATGTTATTCGCCAAGATTAAATGCGTTTTTCTCAAAAAACTTAAATTTTCGGCCTTAAAATGCCGGAAATTGATCCAGTTATATGCCCCTATACATAATACCATACCGGCTATAAGGGCCCTTTTCATACGGACATGTCATCATTTGGTTCTGATGTGAAAAATACGTAGTTTTTTAATTTTTTACATTGTAATACAAGATAATATAATAATTATGATGCAATATTTAAGTTTAAATTCTCGTTATTTCTGAAAAAACATCATTTTTGTATTTTCATTAGACATTTCAATTTTTTTACTATTGTTAATTTTATTATTTGGTCATATAACCTATATAACTTTAAAATATAAGTTCATAAGAAGTTCTCAAAAAATTGACAAGCTGAAATAATCAATAATTTATGTTTTATAACAGTCACGTCAATTACGTCACTCCGCAGAAGTGTGTCTAGTAAGGGCTAAAAAATTACATTTTTATAACTCTTTTCCTAATTCAATAAAATGTTAATTCACGCCAAACAATTATTTACTTACTCATAATCACTAAACAAATTAAGAAAAAAATTCCTTTCATATTCGAAGTTCTAGAACCAAACTTTTCATGATTGGATAGATGAGTCTGTAATTATACTTTGTTACGTGTCATAACATGTACCCTAAATCAATGCCTAAACAATAGTAGAAATTCGAAGAAAGAAACAAATTACAAAATTTGTTGCAGAAAAATTTTATAAGAATAAAAAACTAACCGCACTTATAGCTTATAAATCATCCTTTCAGCATGTAAGGCTACTGTACATTAATTGGAATTTATTTTGCAACACTTGGTAAATAATATAAAATAGCTAAAAAACGCCGTTTTCGTTCGAATAAATGAACCAAACCGAGGCTAGATATCGTTGCTGTTGTAACTATTGCCACTTTTTAAATAAAAAGTGAGCCATTATGAGGAGAAAGAATTCCGAATTCTGGTTAAAAATCTAAAAATTTTCCTATATCAAGATTAAGTTCAACCGACCAGGTTCATTTTTCTTGCAGAGAGTTTTTAGGAATTGATGTAGACCCTTTGTTTTATTCTCCATTCAGATTTTGTTTGGTCGTAATGACATTTAAAAGGCCGCCTCACCTCCTTGACAGTAAACTAAGGATCATGCCTTTCAAATCGGATTTCGCCCTTCAAGGAGATTTGCGAATTAAGTGTCATGCCTAGCGATTACTTGCTTCGAAACCAAACACCGCACTTCGCATTCGACACTGGATACCAGCTTTAAGTGGATTAGTCCTTGCGATATACGCCCATGTTACAGAGCCAAAAGATCACACTGATTTAAAACTTGACTGATTTCAAGGCGTTTCAAAACCTTTGGAATTTGTATCAATGTAACTCATTTAGACCTTGATTTAATTTAGGAATGCTTCAGAAATCTCTTCATGCGTCCAATAGGGTTGTTTCCAAAGTCAGATATCATTTTTCCAATAAATGGATCATATAGTATATAAAATTCTAATTTTAAAATCGCCCATAAAAGATTGTTTACATATTGTTTACTATTTTCAATTTAATTTTGAAATATGAATTTTTTATCACGATGTCGATTGGATGACCCCTTTGACTTCAAGGGCGCCAGATTTTCCACCAATCACAGCTCATGTATCAGTGATTCTAAAATGTCTTTTTCTGTGCCGATGTTTTGTTTTGGTTATATGCATTATACGCATCGAAAATAGAAGTCGCAAAATATTGTTTAAAAAAATGTCCTGGGAGGGTTTTGCAAAAGCCTATAGTGGAAATCTACCGAAAATTGATATATTTATGGTATGTATAAAGAATACATTGAAAAAGTACTTAAATGTCGTCATGTTTACTCAATAATTCTTAAATATGTACGATTTTAAAATGTGTTAATAATTGTGCTTACTGTTTTCCTTCAACGTAGTACTGGCTTTTAATCTAAATATTACAACAGGAGAGCTTTTTTTCTCGCATAAACCTTAACAGATAAAGCTATCAAATCAAAATAGTCAGAGCCACGTGACACCCAAGAATTTATTCAGGAGAAATGAGGTATTTCGTACGGCTACATAGATTTGAGTGATTGTCAAATATGTTTTGCGATGCATTTGGATTTCGCCCTGAATTCTTATATATCCTAAATGCTTTTGAATCTTCAGATTTCACTGCCCTCAGCTTCTTTTTGAGAAGCTACAAACGAATAGTGCAAATCGTCAGGGGTGTTTCTACAGAAAAACATTAAATTATTTTGAATATTCAATTGATGGAATTGATGTGCTCTTGAAAAAATTCATCACTTAGTCAAACAATATGTGGAACGGATAAAAATGTTTTTGATTATAGCACAAATGAGATTTCACGATTTATTTGATTTTCACTTGATTGTTTTAAAACATCCTCTCATTTTATGATATGACAAATTAGTATGGGGCGCTACTGGATATTTCATAAAAAATATTACGCATAAATGGTGATCACCATTAACTGTTATGTGGAATGAATGTTTGAAACATAGATTTGTAAATATACTATATTTTTGATAACAAAATTAAAGAATGTAGCCCTGCACTGTACATAGACTGAAACTTGTAATTGTGCACGGCCTTCACCGGGAATTTTCTAGAGCGGGAGGCGACAAGAAATTTTACAAATTGTAGAAGAAAAATCTGTCCAAGTTCGATTTGAAACATTTAATTAATTTAATTGAATTAAATTAAAGAATTTTAATTAATTTAAAGAATTTTAAAGTGCAGTCTTGATAAATTACACAATTAAAACTTAAAAGCGCTTGAACTTGAAAAACTTTAATTAAAATAGAATTGTTTTACCATCTTTAAATATAAATAAAGGATTAAATAATTTTTAAAAGGAATCTGTACTTTAAGTGTTAAAAACTGAATATTAATTTATTTTATTAAACGATTCTAAATTCGTTCAAAGTTTAAGAATTTCCAGATTGTTACTGTTTCAATTCGAAAGATTATTATAAACTTAAAATAAACCTAATAATAATATAATTGTAATACAAGGTTTTTATTAAATTGAAATTATTCTTTCAGTGTAGACGAATTAGTTTTTAACCCAATTAATTTGGAATTTTTCAATTACGAAAAAGAATACTTATTTAATATTTAGCTACATTTGACTATTAATTTAATGCGAATAAATCCATGCTGAGAAAATTATTTCTTCGACATAGAAAGCTTTGAATTATTTTAATTTCAGAAAGCTTTTAAACTTTTAGCGTTAACATTTTACTTGTTCTATTTCAAAAATGTTTAATTTGTATGCGAAATTGTTGAATTTTTATTCAGAAATAATAATTCAACACCTATTATTCGTAGAAAAAATTGAGTGATTTTAAGAGATATTTCGAAGTTTTAAAAAAATCAAAATTAATTTAAAACTTGAAATGATGATAGGTATTTTTTTCAGAACTTCTAAACATATTTTAAAATGAATAGAATTTTTTCTATAATTTTTTGAAAATCCTGCAAATTTTTTTAAAAATCCTTTAAATCTTCCACGGTCTTTTTTTTACAATTTTGGAATTCTCTTAAAATCTTTTTTAATATTCTGTGAAAATGATTTTATTCTTTTGGAGCCTTTCACAATTATTAAAAAGCTTCTAAATTTTTTGTTTGAAATCGGTTAAAATCTACATATTGGTTATATTAGGTTGTGAGTCCTTGCACGGAAATTTCGGTACGAATAGACTAATTTTCGGGACACAAACTTCGTTTAAATTATTTGATATAATTTCTACATTATTTATTCATCTTTTTAAAACATCTAAATATCTTTTAAAAATTACTATAGTTTTTTCTACAAATAATAAGTGCTTTATTGTTATTTATAAATCCGAATTTAAAGGAAAGTTTTCTTTGAATTCGCGTGAGGTTCGCGTTTCATTTCCGTAAAGGACAATATCTTACACTTTGAAACAGGGGATTCTCCCAAAAATTAAAATTTATAATTTAGGACAGGGAATTTCCGTAAATAATTATTATCTGAATTGAAGCAGAGAACTTTTGACATAAGATGCGAATTCTGGAAAATAATTTATATTCTGATATAAAAGAAGGAAATCAAAAACAAATCACTCTTGAAATTCATAATTAAATTTTTTTTTTAAATTGTCTGTTAAAAAATAAAATTTTAATTCTTATGGCCCAAAATTATCTGATGTTCCAAACCTAAAGTATCATTATTGTCCAAAAATCCCTTTTTCAAACTTTAAATCTTTTAAATCGTTTAAAATGTTTAAAAATAATTTAAAAGTACGGAAAAAATGAGCATTTGATTGGGAGAAAATCGGGAAGGATACTTAACGTGTTCGGTATTCAAATAAGTTTCCTTCACCGGCAACGCACGGACGAAACCGTTTTTCGAAAGTTCTGGTGGTTACTTTGCGCAGTACTTCCGGAGAGATATCTCCGATTATCTCCACAATCATGTGCTTGAGATGTTTGAGATTTACGAGACATACGTCTCCATAAATTTTATTTTTTATGTGGCCCCAGAAGAAGTAATCGAGAGGAGTCAGGGAGTCCAATCTATGAATGGACTAAATTTCCCGATCCACCGACGATCAAACATTTCGTTGAGCAGGTTTCATACCTGATGGGCTATATGAGCTGGTGCCCCGTCTCGTTGCCAAACGATCTCCTGAATTTGTAATTTTTTAGTGTTATGTTTGAGAAGTGCCCTCGAACAGGGTAATTTCGGACATGTTAAAAATTCGGACCCCGTTAAAAATATTCTTTCAAATTGGAACAGTAAGAATCTGGAAATTCTTAAACTTTGAACGAATTTAGAATCGCTTGATCAAATAAATTATTATTCAGTTTTTAATACGTGAAGTACAGAACGCTTTTAAAAATTATTTAATTCTTTATTTATATTTACAGATGATAAAATAATACTGTTTTTATGAAAAATTTTCAACTTCAAATGCTTTTAAGTTTTAATTGTGTCATTTTTCAAGACTGCACTTTAAAATTCTTTATTTAAAATATACTCTTAAAAATAAAAATCTATAAGAAAACATTTTGAATGCACAACATTTTTGAATAACGCATTGTAAACTAAATGATATCATAATTGAAAAATGTTTCAATTAAAATAATTATTTAAAAAAATATGTATGTATATA
>JAAAKG020092287.1:6110-16268 GCA_010014905.2 Druon quercuslanigerum | reverse complement strand
TCTCCTCACTGCTTCCCCTCTCCCCTCTCTTCCTTTTGATAAAAGCCTCAATAGAGCCTTCGCTTTTTGCTCTTAATCTCTCCTTTTCAATAGTTTTTTTATACTTCCTAGAAAATTCGTTTGTTCATAAAAGATTAATTTTTTAAAATAAAAATTACCCTATTCCAATTTTGGATAAAAATTATCTTCTTCAGTTTAGAAATTGAACTATATGGTTGAAAATTTACAGAATTTAGTAAAAAAAATTTTTGATGAAAATTTGGTATTTTTTGGATGAATTGGACGAGGGGCTATTAGAAGAGAAAAGAGTTAGAATTGGAAGAGAAGAGGACTTAGAAATCAGATGAATCTTTGCCGACGATTGCATTTAATTTCATATGAGTTAATTTTGGATTTGACAGGATTTCATACGATTGCTTCTTTCTTTTAAGCTAAATGTGATTTAGATAGGGACATGTCCCTAATTTAAATTAATACTCTCTGAAAGTCTTGGATGCAACGGAAAAGATCAAATTAAACTTTCTTTACGCCAGAAATATATTTATACACTCGAGGCCTGATATGTTTCTCCTTGACTTCGAGAAACGAACCATGTTCGTTATTGAATTTTCGGCACCAACTGACAAAAACATTATAGACAAAGAGAACGGAATTAAAGAGATATAGAGACCATATAAGGGAGTTGCGACGATTGTACCCGGAATATTCTGTTAAATCAATCGTCCTTATCATCGGCGCTCTTGGAGGTGCCAAGCTTTACTAAAAGGCATCCCTGCGTGTGAACAATATGCTGAAGCACTTGCAAGGAAAATGCAGAGGGCGATTGTTGTTGGGTTGCTCCGTGTCTTCTGGATGCACGAGACTTTTACCAGATAGTCGTATTGATTCCGTCACAATCTGTAACCGTGGCTATGGCTTTAATTTTACCGCTATTTTGCTGGTATCGGGTGTAATTTTTCAGATAAGTACCCGCTCCCAGGGAAATCCAATTAGAAGAATTTCAAAATGGCCAATTTAATATGGCTGCTGAAATGAGAATTTTCACACATTAAATCGTTTTTGTGATTACAGCACGTGTTGCATATAAAAAAAAAAGGTTTTCGGGGGCACTGATTATGAATTTCTCATTAGTTTTACAAAATTTCAAGATGGAGAATCCAAGATGTCGGATGAAATAAGAATGTTTACCCATTAAATAGTTTTACGTGATTATAGCACGTGTTGGGTATAAAAATAAGGCTTTTCGGGGTCACTGAATATGAATTTCTCATTAGTTTTACAAAATTTCAAGATGGAGAATCCAAGATGGCGGATGAAATGAGAATGTTCACACATTAAATTGTTTTACGTGATTATAGCACGTGTTGGGTATCAGAATAAGGGTTTACGGGGTCACTGATTACGATTTTCTCATTATTTTCACAAAACTTGAAGATAGCTAATTGAAATAAATTATTTAATATAGGGAAAATAATTACTTATTTGAGAAATAATAACATCAATATGAAATTAATAGCTTTTCTCGGATGGCGGATATAAACGCGCTTGCAGTGTATTTGACAATTCACTGACATTTTAGAGTAATAATTTCACACGATATATGAAATAATGCTATAGAATATATTTATCTCTGCACTACAATGTTATACGATTAATTTCAAATTGACAAATTCGCATAACTTATCAGCTTTCACAAATGAAAAGTTTGTGCATATTAATTTGTGCAAATTACAAAAGTTTGTATACTTTGCTATCCAAACTTTAAATAAAGGTACTTTCTATCCTAAAATTTCAAATATTGTTTTGTCTTAAGTTATTGAAAAAAAAATCAAAACACTGAGTAGGGGCTAAATTCTATATTATAGTCCAAGTAAATTAATTATTTTGAAGACCTAATTGTTACCTAAATTTTTCTTCGTTGTAATTGTTAAAAAAAACTAAAATAAACATTAAAAAATAAATGCATCACGGGAGGTATTGAGGGGGGTGGGGGGATGGGAAGGGAGGGGGCATAAAAATGGATGAAAAATGTATTTATTGTGATTTGCAGCGCAAGCTAATTTTCTACAATAATCTCTACTCCAGTAAAATTGTAGTTAATAAAAAAATTAATAGCTTCTACAATTCACTTTTAAACATAACCTAAAAATTTTCAAGAAAAACACGGAAAATGGTTCTTGCTTGGTTTTTGTTCTCAAATGTTAATTTCCGTAAAAGTCATTACATTTTAAAATTGATTGATGTGCTCATATTTTTGAGACTGAAGCCCGTTTTTTTTAAATATTTTTTTGCTAAACCATCATTGTCGTTTTGCCCGTCAGTTTATTCTAGAATTATTTTTCTTCAATAAAATCGAGTTTGTAACGCATATTATATGATACTTGATAATCCAACGGGTGTACCAACAATATGAAAATGCATACTTCAATAGCTCTATATGACCTGTTCCCAGCGGCCATCTTGGATGCGCTATCTTGAAATTTTGTAACACTAATGAGAAATTCGTAAACAGAGTAACCAAAGACCCTGATTTTGATACTCAACGCGTGCTATAATCAAGAAAAACTATTTAATGTGTAAAAATTCTCATTTCAGCCGCCATATTGGATTTGCGATCTTCAAATTTTATAAAACTAATGAGAAATTCACAATCAGTGACCCCAAAAATCTTATTTTGGTACCCACCACGTGCTATATTCACGTAAAACTATTTAATGTGTTAAAATTCTCATTTCAGCAGCGATATTGGATTCGCCATTTTGAAATTTTTCTAATTTGATAAATTTTTCGTAATTAGAGATACTAGAGACATATAATAAGCCCATAGCAATAGAAAAAATGATGCTTTCTTCAAAGTTATATTCAAATTAAACGAACAAATTTGACAGTTACTAAATTTAGTCTACTAATATAAGTCCGCCATTTTGAAAAATCAAAAAATCATCCTACGGCATAAGAAAAGAGAAGAGGCAACGAAAATGTTGAGCCCAATAACATTAATTTATCTTAAAAATTGAAGTTTCGAAAATTCAATAACGAACATGGTTCGCTTCTCGAAGTCAAGGAGAACTATGTCAGGCTTCGAGTGTGCAACAGAAACAATTGACTCTATTTTCTTAGGAGCGTTTAGCGGATGCCGCATGTGCATGGTGTCTTTGAATGTAGGTCGTTCCCGCATGAGTTGGACAACTAGATAGTATGTGTCCTAGATGGTCGATATGTACATGGCACGCCCTGCAGCTATCTTCCGGAATGTCTTAGCTCAAAATTTGGTGACGGTATATTAAGGTGAAAATGATACCATCTTGACATGCCAAAATAAAATTCTGTGCATCCTCTTATCGAGAAGCTGTTCCCGGAAGTTTTTCTCCTGTTCTTTTTGAATCCGGGCTTTTAGAAGTGAGTACTCGAGAAAGATAAGATTTGATGCATTATGCTCACCCCTGACACTGAAGTTAAGTCCCAGTGTTTCAGTAGCCTCCTCTGCTGCTTTGTACATTTTAAGAAACTTTAGAATCCAATTTATGTCAGCAATACGTTACGAAATATTATATTACCTCACTAGTAGTTTTAGGAAAGTCTTTACGAGGAAATGAATGCTTGCATGACCAGTCATAAGATCCTGACGACCTTGGGTTTTTCAAGTCCTCCTGCGAATATTGAGCTTCACATAAAGAGAATTGTGTAACCGTGCGAGTGATGTACGATATTTTATTCGAAATCAGCCTTTTATGAGACTGCAGGATCATATATAAAGTTAGTCGTGGTTAGAGAAAACATTGTGCATTACACAGTGGCCGTTATTGGAACAACTTTCTGTTTTTTTCGGCAAAGGGCAAAAATAACGCTCACTTTTCAGGGACTGATGAAGGCTTATAACATGGTAATTTCAAATATTAAAAGAAGCAAACTAGGTTGTCGAAGGCTTTCTCTCAAGTTACAGACGATATTTTATGCAAATTCGGAGGCATATACGTACGATTTTCGAATATTGACGTCCCGCAGGCAAAGATACCATTATAATACCGAAATACTATCGGAAACACGCAGAAATCGTCCCACGTTGCACAAATATATTCATGTGTATGGATCATAGATTATATTATGATTCGAAATTTCCTGACTACAGTAAATCATGTTTGTGGGATTTTCTCAAGTTGTACATTGATTATGTTTACCAGCTTTATTTCAAATTACGCAGGACGTCTATGCTTTTAGAGAATAATTTCTCACATTTCGCAGATTATTGAAAAATAATCCTAATTTTTGTAGAAACTGTGATATTTTTTGATGTAGCATAGTTATTTGTATTTTTTCTCTTATTCTGATTTAATTTTTTATCCAATTTCGAAGTTTATTGGTAAATTTTTAAATGTTTAAAAAAGACAAAATGGTAATGGTTTTCCTGAAAAGATTCAAAGTTAATTTATGATAAATTCGCAGCAAGATTTAAAACACGTCAAGGAAATAAAATTATTTTTATAAAAAAGTTATCAAAATCTGTCCCTTGACAGATTTCGCGTTATTTTCAATATTTTTGCTAAAATATTGATCAAATCTGTTATGATTGATTTTTTTCTCAACAATACCTTTTTTGGGTGCCTAAAGCATCAAGAAGAACATAGTTGAAGAGTCCTTTTCTGTTTTTCATTGCAACAAAAATTTTTATAGTTGAGAAGCAAAATCTGTATGGATATTTTACACATTTTCGCAAAATTTTTAAAAATAACGCTAGATAGGAAAGAGCTTTACAGAGATCTTTGTGTAGAATTTAGTATTGTATTAAATTTAATTCAAAACGTTTAAAGCAAAATGTAGAGTTTTAAAAAATTGTAAGCGTTTGAGGTATTTTAAAAGGTTTAAAGTAAATACAACAATTTTCTTAAGATACCTGGGTAAATTTTAAATAATTTTTTAATTTTAAAAAATAGTTTTCAAATAATATTTCAAAAGAAGCACAGGTTTTGATAATTAACTAAAAATTGAACAATTTTTAATTTTTAACGATTTTAAATAAAATTAGTTGATATATTCTAATATAACCAATTTTTAGTTTAAAAAAGTTTAGTCGTTCAATTTTTATAGATTCTGAATTTAATTTGATATCTAGAATTTAAAATTTTTAATTTAAGAACTTAACGTCATTTTATTTAAAATTTTTAACTTAAAATGTGTCAGAGAATTCCATTTTATGTGCGTAAATTATTGAGCGTTTTATTTAGAAATGTTTAAAGTTAAAAATTCAAAATGGTTCCTCTTTGATTATATTAATGTGAATTTCCGTCTTTATAACTTCAAATGAAAACATTTTTAGATTAAGAGTTCAAATGTTTCAATCACAATTACCGTCAAAAATTACAGTTTTTACTAGTCAAAAATAATATCCACACTTGCTTGCTCACAATATGAATTATTACATTTTTTGTTGAAAATTCATATTTTTAGGATGAAAATTCAACTCCTTTGGTTAAAAGTTGAAATAAATTCTTAAAAACTCATTTTGTATGCTAAAAATTCATAGTTTTAGATGAAAATTAATCTATTTAGTTAAAAATTGAAACACTGTGTTGAAAATTCGTTTCTTCTTGGTAAGAACATATTTTTTTAAATGTAAATTAACCTAATCCATTTTTGGTTTAAAAGTGATGTTTTTTAGTTTAGAAGATGAACTACAGCGTTAAAAATATTTGGAATTCTACAAAATTTCTACAAGACTTTTACAATACAAGCGTAAGGAAAAATTGAAAACTCGATATTGGAATGAAAAAATTGCAATAGATCTATTGTAGTGTTGTAAATCATGAAGTCACTGAAAATTTTGCACAAGGAATTCACGGAATTAATCAAATTCCCGAAATTAACGGAATTAATGGAAATGAAGGAATATTGAAGGTAATTCACAGAAGTCACGGAATTCAATGAACTCACGAAATTTATGGAATACACAGAATTCAAGGAGTTCATGAAATCACGGAATTTGCGGAATTTATGGAATTAAAGGAATTCGTGAAATTTATGGCATTCATGAAATTCACGAAATCAATGGAATTCATGGAATTCAAGGAATTCACTGAAATCACGAAACTCATGGAATTTACGGAATTCATGTAATGGATGGAATACGTCTTATATATGGAATTCACAGAATTCATGGAATTCATGGATTCAAGGAAGTCGTGGAATTTGTGGCATTCACGGAATTTCAGAAATCGTGAAATTTGTGGCATTCACGGAATTCCAGAAATCGTGAAATTTATGGCATTCATGAAATTCACGGAATTAATGGAATTCTAGGAATTCATGAAATACATTGAATTTCAGTAATTGAAGGAATTCAAGGAATTCACTGAAATCCCGAAATATACAGGAATTGACGGAATTCATCAAATTTATGGAATTAAAGAAAATTACGAATTTGCGTAATGGACGGACTACGCTCAATTAAAGAATTGACGGAATTCAAGGAATTCAACGAATTTACAGTATTCGCGGAATTCACGGAATGGACGGAATATGCTAAATTTATGGCATTTATGAAATTGACAGAATTCGCATAAATCATGGAATTAAAGCAATTCGAGAAATTTATGGTATTAACAAAATTGATGGAATTCAAGGAATTCAAGGAATTGATAGAATTTAAAATAATCATGGAAGTCCGTGAATTCCATACTTTCCGAGATTTACATGAACTCCATTTCTTCCTTTGATTCAATGAATTCCGTGGATTCCATAATTTGCATGCATTCCATGAATTCTTGAATACTAAAAATTCCGTAAAGTCCACGAATTTCTTGAATTTTTTGAATTTCATGAATTTCTTAAGTTCCGTGAATTCTTTGGGTCAAGTAAATTTCTTGATTTCCGTGAATTATTTCAATTCCATGAATTCCGTAAACTTCGTAAATTCCGTAAATTCCGTGAATTCCGTAAAATCCGTGAATTTTCTGATTTTCTTGAATACCGTGAATTCTGAATTTCTTAAAATCTGTGACTTCCGTATATTTTTTCAATCCCGTAAAATGAGGGAATTCCATGAATTTCTTTGAATCTCATAAATTATTTGTATTCCGTGCATACCGTGAATTCCGCTAATTCCACAAAATCAGCGAATTGTGGGCGTTATGTAAATTCCGTGAATTCCTTGAATTCTTTAAATTGTATGAATTCATGGATTCTAGGAATAAGTGTTCTGAAAATTGATTTACAATTGTTTTTCTCTTGCTAAAATAGCGTCATGATATTTAGCCGCACTGAAAAAATTATTAGTTGAGCCAACTATGTAGCTAGTAAGATATGACAATGCTACTTTATTAGTTAGCACTACGATTTTATTAGTTGGTACAACAATTACATTAGTTGCAGCGACTGTTTAGTTAGTAAGTACAACTAATTAAATGGTTTTCCCAACTAACAAAATAGCCCTGTCATATCTTACAAACTGAATAGTTGGCCCAACTAACAATTTTTATCAGTGTGCAAGTGTGCTACAAACTTCTTACTGGCTAGTAGAGTTGTATTAGAAATTCCAGTCCATGTGTGGTAACATACCAATTCCAGCATTTGGAAATTACAACTTTATGTATTGCAGCGTTACCTCACGTTTTGGAAACAAACTTCCAATACATGTAGTGGAAGTTTCGAACAGAAATTTCTAACAATGTATTGGACTGAAAATGTATGTACTGTGGCCCGGGCTCAAGCGACTAATCTGCTTTGATGAAAATTTTTCGCTTTTGATGAAAGATTCATCTTTTTTTTTTGGAATGTCAAACATTTGGTTCAAAAGTTTAGGTATTTTACTGAAAAATTTATCTTTTCTAGTAGAAAATTGATCTTCTAGGTTGAAAATTAAATTATGAGGTTAAAAACTCCATTGTTTTATATAAATCGGGTATTTTTGGCTTGCAAATTGAAAATTTTGTACGATATTTTTCTTATTTATTGTCTAAACAGTTTTTCTTGGCTTAAAATTTGTGTTTTTTATATGACAACTCATATATTTTTATAGAAATTTTATCTTTTTTTGTTTAATGGAACTATTTTCTTGGTTAAATTATCAACGATTACGTTTTTTGTAGAGAATTAATCTTTTTTGGTTGGAAATTATAAATTAATTAGTTGAAGTTTAAACTACTTTGTTAGTTTATCAGAAACAGTAAAACTGCATATGCCCCCTCCCCCACCACTTAAATCGCCTGTCGACATTTTTACATGACGTCTAATTCATTTAATAAAAAAAATTTAGTCGCAAAAAATTACGTAAGAAAGGGATGTACACACCCTTATTAAGAGGGGGTACAAACTTTAAGATTTAAAAAAAACTTTAAGTAATTCATGCATATCCCCTTTGTTAAAGTGTCGAGTACAATGAATAATTGCCTAGAATTTCGTGTATTTTTGCGTTTGTTTATTTTTTTAGAGAGAGGAATAATAGTCGACTTTTGCGTTTCTGAGTGCTGAAGGATCCTAACTGTTTGAAAGAGGTACTCACGTGTTCAGTGTATGTACATACAAACTTGTCCCGAGGATATTTCCATGTTCTCTCTGCTGACGAGAAACGAGAGAACGAACATTCTAGTTACTGCCAGGGGCACGCGTTATATCGAATCCCTAGGGTAATTTAAATTCAGGGGTGCCAAGGTTTACGGTCTTGGAAATAGGACATTAAAAATTCAAATAGACAGATTGGAATTTATATTAAATTCGGATTAAATTTATCAATTATTAACAGGGGATTCTTTTTCAAGGTCTCGCTTTCCTCTACCACTTACGGAAAATACAAGGCCATCTGGAAATTTGAGATTATTTTTTCTCTAACGCAACCTTGCGTTATTTAAATGGTTAATCTAAAGCAAATCGTTTTTACACTCGTTGGGAATTCTTCAGTTATAGTGAGTGGGTTTCTCTGTTTCCAATTATTGATTTAAAAAAACATTATTTTTTATTTTAATTTTTATAAATAATTGAGACGATCTTATTAAATATACAGCCCCACAAAAAATCAGGAGGTCCGACGAACCAGAATATAGTCAATTATTAGGTTTTTTGGGTCACTGAATCTGAATCCGAAGTTGCAATGCTGAAGTTAGCTCCCTTTTTCTTTCTACCCCAAAAAAGCAACATTTTTCTCGCACATTTCACAGTCCCACAAAAAAGTAAGGGTTGCGACGAACCTGGCTACTCAATACTCACGTCTTTTGGGTCACTGAATCGGAATCCGAACTCGGAATTCCGAAGCTGACTCCTTTCAGCTCTTGCTGGCTCCGTAAACTTCAAACCTCAGAGAACACTTTTTTCGTATATTTCACAGCCCCACAAAAAAATTAGAAGACTAGTCAATTCTTACATATGTTAGGTCACTGATACCGAATCCAAAGTCGGTATTCCGAAACTAGCTCTTGTTTCCTTCTTGACTGCAAAAAATGTAAACAAAAATTATTTCTTGAGGAACTGGTCAGTTGGAAAAGCTCGTTTTCTTATTTTGTGGGAGTGTGAAATGTATGAAAAAAGTATTTCTGAGGTTAATTCTAATGTTTGGTTGCAGATTTAACTATTTAGTTTTTCGTTGAGAATTCAACTAGTTAGCTGAAGGTTGCAATACTTTCTTGAAAATTTATTTTTTTAGCTGACGATCCATTTCTTCGGTTAAAAATTAACTTTTTTGTTAAAAATTCTTTATTTTTTAATTTAAGTTTAACTATTTTTTAAATTCATCTTCTTTGTTGGAAAACACAAAGGCTTTGATGAAAATTCGTATTTTTGGATTAAAAGGTCATCTTGTTTATTTATAAGTTCTTGGTTGAAAATTTGTTTCTTTTTGGTTCAGAATGCATTCTTCAACTGAAAATGTAACTGTTCAAAATTAATTTTTTTTAGCTAAAATTGAACTTTTCTGTTGCAAAATCATACTTTTGAGTTGAAAGTTGAGCTGTTTTGTTGAAAATTCTTTATTTTTTTAATAAATTTTGAAGCACTTTGATAAAAAATCTTTTCTTTGGTTGAAGACTCATCATTTTAGACGAAAATTCCACAATTTTCTTGATCATTTATATATTTTTATTAAAAATTTACCGACTTTGAGGAAAAGTTCAACTATTTTGTTAAAATTCATCTTCTTTGTTCGAAAACACAGTGGCTTTGATAAAAATTCGTATT
>JAAAKG020092275.1:14158-39872 GCA_010014905.2 Druon quercuslanigerum | reverse complement strand
ATTATAAAAATTATTTATAAAATTTTTCTTTTTGGATTGACAATTCACCTAGTTTAGTAGAAAATTAAAAATTTTGTTAAAAATTAACTGTTTGGTTAAAGATTCATATCTTTAATTTGGCCGTTCTACTATTTGGTTAAAAATATTTTAAATATTTCAAGTGATTGGCAGAAAATTAAATTATTTGCTTGAAAACTCAACTATTTATTTCAAAATTATCTTTTTTTTGTTTTAATTTAATCTTTTTGTTTTACAAATTAAACTATTTTCTTTAAAAAACAACTGATTGGTTAACAGTGAACTTTTTTGTTAAAAATTAAAATTTTTGGTAAAAAAGCTGTCTTTTTGACTTAAAAATTCAACAGTTTTATAAAACCTTCAACTTTTTAAAAAAATCATCCCCTTTTCTTAAGATTCAAACTACTTTGTTAAAACTTAATTTTTATTCATAAAATTATTTATAAATTTAAATTATAAAAATTATTTATAAAATTTTTCTTTTTGGATTGACAATTCACCTAGTTTGGTAGAAAACTAAATATTTGGTTAAAAATGATTTTTTTTGTTAAAGGTTCATATGCTTGAAAAGTCAACTTTTTGTTTCAAAATTAACTGTTTTGTTTTAAATTTAATCTTTTTGTTTTGAAAATTAAACTAGTTAGTTTAAAAAATAACAGTTTGGTTTAAAGTGAACTTTTTTGTTGAAAATTCAAATTTCAAATTAAAAATAGTTTTATAAAACCGCCAATTTAAAAAAAAAATTCATCCCCTTTTCTTAAGAATCCAACTACTTGGTTAAAAGTTAATTTTTATTTATAAAATATTTTCAATTTCAAATCTTAGGAATCTGGTACCTGCTTTAATGTTATTAAAAATAATTTATTCCCTAGTTTTCCTGAAAAATCACCCTATTTGAATAATTAAAGGACAATTATCTAAATTGAACTATTTTTTTTTGTTGATTCTAACCAATGTATTTAGATTATATTATTATCAATAACATTGAAAATTAATAATCCAAACATAATACATTTCTAAATATTTCTAACATTAAAAGATTGTTGTTATTAAAATTTAACAAAGTCAGATCTAGAGAGTTTACAGTTTGTTAAAGTAAAAATTAGAAATTTATTGTCCATCCGAATTGCAAAATATTACCTTAATGTGTGTGTGTCTGGGGGGGGGGGGGATAATTTACCCTGGAGCGCTCTCTCTCCCTCCCCCTCTCCCCCCTCTCTCAACACCAAAGAGATGATGATGCGACTTCGTGCAACACGATTCTTACAAGAAAGGGACCCGGAGGTATTGTGCAGGTGGCAGTCGTACAAGTAACTTGGAAGCTTTTTTTATCTGATGGACGTGTAACTCGCGTGCCTTTCTCGTTAATTCCCATTATGCCAGCGGTTCTGACATACCGGGTCATCGCAATAATTAATAATTGAGAACCGAGGAATCTAAACCACAATTTTATTATACCGGAACTGGGTTAAACTTCAAAGTCATTGGCACATGTCCAGTCATCGTCTCACTCAACTTGTGTAGAACTAGTTAGATGTGGCTGCGTCGGTGAATCAACCGCAGATAAACAGCATTCAAGTTATGATGTTGGTTCTATTTTAATAAAATTGTATTTTCAGAGAACAAAAATCGGTTGAACAACAATTTATTGTATTTATTTAAGCACGTTATGGCCGTGCGGTCTAATAGACCGCACCGCAATTCTTATGTGTCCCCCTCCACTGGCCGTCCTCGAGCCTGTTGTTGTTAGCAGCTTTAGTTCCACTTGTGCTCTCATCGAGGTAGCGTCACAAGTTTATATCTTGTGTCAATTTGTTTCAAAGTATTTGAAATGCGAGATATTGGACACGAAAAAACTTGAGATTGATGCAGGTACCCCAGAATATGGAACAAGATAGTTCCAGAACAATTTTACGTCTTGATTATTCCTGATTTAGGCAAAAAGTGGGAAATTAGTATGGATGTGTGGCCGTGCGGTCTCATAGTGTCATAGACCGCACCATGGTTTTCGTACGTTGCTTCCTCCTCGAGTGGTGTAAAATATTACTAATAATAAAAATTGATGATATTTATTAATTAGATGTAAATATATCACGATCATTCTTAAAGGTTAATAGTAAAATATATTTATTTAAATCAATTTGATGATAATTACATTTTTTTGTTTCAGGTAAGTTGATACTGACAATGAGGCATTTTTAGAGTAGATACGAGGTAGAATTACTTTTTCGTGAGTATCTTATTTTTGATGTTTAATATTGGTGTAATTTTAAAAGATCCCTATTTCCAAAAAATTACTGAACAAATAGAATCAAATAAGAAAATTTAACTAATTTTCCTAGAAAGTTTATTAATTTTAATTAAAAAGTTTATTATTATATTTTTCTCGAGGAGTCATCTTTTGTTTAAGCGTTTTATTATTTGTTTGCAAATGTTATTATTTTGTTGAAAATTCAATAGTTTTATTAAAAAATCATTTGTTTTTTGTATAAAATTTACATTTTCGGATTGAAAATTTAAGTTTTATCTAGAAAAAGCTTTTTTAACATTAAAATTCCACAATTTTTAAAAAAATCTTGATTTAGGGCTGAAAATTTTTCTTGGTTAAAAATTCAACTCGTTGGTTAAAAACTCGTATTTTTGGGTTTAAAATTGAAAACTTGGTTGACATTTTTTGATCACAAATAAAAAATATTTTTTGATTGAAATAGTATAAAAGAAGCATTTTTCGCTGAATATTTTTTTTTAAATACAAATCTTTTGCTGAAAATTCATTTTTTTGAATTCAAAATGAATCTTTGTTAGAAAATTCTTTTTTTTACGATTAATTCTTTTTAATTAAAACTTCTACTAACTGAATTTTTTGTTCAGAATTCATCTTTTTCAATTTAATTTTTAACAATTCTGTTTAAAATTTAACTACTTTGTAAAAAATTCAATTTTTGGTTTAAGATTTATCTCTTTGGTTAAAAAATCAACTCTTTTGTTAAAAACTCGTATTTTGGTTTTAAAATTGAAAACTTGGCTGACATTTTTTGATCAAAAATTAAAATATTTTTTGATTGAAATAGTATAAAAGAAACATTTCTTATTCAGAATTTCTTTTGTCGAAAATAAAACTGTTTTGCTGAAAATTCATTCTTTTAAATTCAAAATGAATTTTAGGTAGAAAAGTCTTTTTTTACGATTAACTCTTTTTAATAAAAAATTCTACCATTATATTTTTTGTTCAGAATTCATCTTTTTCAGCTTAATTTTTAATAACTCTGTTGGAAATTTAACTACTTTCTAAAAAATTCAATTTTTGGTTTATGATTCATCTCTTTGGTTAAAAATTGAACTATTTTATTGAAAATAAATTTTTTTTTAGAAAATCAACGTAGCAAGTTTGTTTGTTTTTTTTTGTTTGAAAATTAAATTATTTTTATAAAAATATACAACTGTTTAGTTTGAAATAAAACTATTCTGGTTGAAGATTTAATTATTCTGTTAAAAAAAATTTCTTTTTTGTTAGAATTCAATTGTTTTTTTATTTAAGATTAAAGTCCTCCTTGGTTGAAATATCAACTATTACATTTTTTTTATTAATAATTCTTCATTATTGAATAAAAAAAGTCAATATTTTAGTCAAAGATTCAACTAATTGGTTGAAAGTTGAATTACTTTATTAAAAAATCGTTGTTTTAGAGTCGAAGATTTACTTCTTCCTTTGATTTTTTTTTTTAATTAATTTTTTAATTGAGAATTTAACTATTCCTTTTTTGGTTGAAAATTCATCTTTTTAAGTTTAAAATCAACTACATTTGTCAAAAATTCGACTTTTTTGGTTTGAAAATTCATTTCTTTGGTTAAAATTATTACTATTTTTGGTTAAAAATTAATTATTTTTGGTTCAGAATTCTACTATTATATTTCTTGTTGAGACTTCATGTTTTTTGGTTACCAATTTTATTATGCGATTGAATCTTTAATTGTTTGGTTCAGAATTTAAAAATTGCCTCGAAATTTTTTTCTTTTTTTGACTGGAAATCTTTTGGTTGAAAATTCAACATTTGTGTTAAATATTCGTCTTTTTTCTTAAAATTTTAACTATTTGCTTTATAATCCAAATGTTTGGTTAAGAAAAATTTTTTTGGTTGAAAATTCACCTTTTTTGGTTGAAACTACCATTTTTCTTGAAAATCCATCTTTTAGGATTGAAAAGTTTAATCTTTTTTAAAAAATTCGATTTTGTTGCTTAAAAATTAAACTCTGTTGTTGAAAATTCATTGTTTTTTTTATTGAAAACTGCACTATTTTGTTAAAAATTTAAGACATTTTTTGGTTGACATTACCATTTTTCTTTAAAATCCATGTTTTAGAATAGAAAAGTTTAATCTTTTCTGACAAAATTCGACTTTGTTGCTTAAAAATCCAACTCTATTATTAAAAACTCATTGTTTTTTTTATTGAAAACCACACTATTTTGTTAAAAATTCAAGACATTTTTTGGTTGAAATTACCATTTTTCTTTAAAATTCATCTTTTAGAATTGAAAAGTTTAATCTTTTCTAAAAAATTCGACTTTATTGTTTAAATATTGAACTCTATTGTTGAAAATTCATTTTTTTTTTAAATTGAAAACTGCACTATTTTGTTAAAAGTTCTAGATATTTCAATTTTAAATCTTATAAATATGGTACTTACATTATTAATTTATTTAAAAAAAATTAAGTTCTCTTATTCTCCCATTTTTATAGAAAATCGCCCTTTTTTTGCGAACGCATTTTGGTCTGTGAAATCTGAAAATTACAAATGCAATCAATCTTTAACTATATAAAGTAATTAAGTTAATGTAATTAATTGTTAAAACATAATGCATGTTAATAAATTAAAATTAATAATTATTCATCTAAGGAGTTTTCCTCTATAGAAAAACTCGATATCTCTATTGAGAAAAAGCCGATGACAGTAATTGGCATTCTTTTTTCATTGGCTTATATAATACATTCAAGGATAATATCCCATAAGGACCATTTTTTTGCAATGCATACGATCATGTTTACACGAGCAGACTGAATTTTTATAAGGTAGGATGAAATTGGTCGTTAAATTTTTAAGGGCCTGCGCCCCCGCATATAAGATTCACTATTGCCAATCTGAGAATCGATGGAGAACGAGAGGAATCTGGAACTTGGGATGGCGAAAAAAAAAGAAAAAAAAAACAAAAAAAACTTAAGAGTATGAAAGAGGGAACAGATCTCTAAGGAGATTTTGCTTAGTCCAATCTAGGGAAGGAAAGTTAGGCGACCCTGAGCGAAATAGGAATTTAAATCGCCAGTCGTCGGTCAAGTAAAGCAGGGATGTGCAAACTTTTTGGGTTCCCAGCCCCTCTCTTTCCCCCTCGTCCTCATCCAGTCACTGAGTGCACTTCCGAATCTTTGCAATCTTCAAGCGGATTTCTTCGAGAAAATCCAAAAACTTTTATGCCGGATTTGAATTATCTGTCTCTGCTAATATTGACACAGGCATTTACGACTGGGTGTATTTATACATGAATGCGAAATTTTTACTTCTTACTCGAAAGTTCCTGAAAACTTTAGTTAAAGATTGTTCCAGGCAAATGGTTTTATCAGTCTCTCGAAAGAGGGCAAATAGGAAGTGTTTTCATAAGTTTAATTTTTAACGAAAAAAGTTGAATTTTCAACAAAAGAATTCAGTTTTCAAACTATAAAATCGAATCTTTTAGAAAAAAGCTTGACTTTTAAACCCGAAAAGATGAAAGTTCAACAAAAAGTTTATTTTCTATCAACAAAGATGATTTTTCAAAAAAGTGAATTCATTTTTAATAAAAGAAAATTAAATTTCCACCAAAACCAGATGAATTTTTTAATTAATAATAAAATTTAATCTTTAACCAAGAAAGATGAATGTTTACCCCAAGAGAAAGAATTTTAAAACGAAAAATTTGAATTTTTGATCAAGAAGAGAAATTTTTTAGAAGATCGGTAAATTTTCAGCTGAAAAATTACATTTTATATTATATTTTCAAGAAAAATAATAGAATTTTCAACAAAATATTTCATTTTTCTAACCAAAAAAAGTAATTTTCAGCAAAAAAAAATTTAATTTTCAAGCCAAAATACTATTTTTGAATTTTGTTTAATTTAATTTTTTCTTTTATTACATTTTTTGGCAAAAAGACGATTTTTTACAAAACAGTTAAATTTTGAACTAAAAAGATCATTTTCAAGAAAAATAATAGAATTTTCAACAAAATATTTCGTTTTTCTAACCAAAAAGAGTAATTTTCTATAAAAATAATAGAATTTTTCAACCCAGGAAAGCTTTTTTAAAATTTTTTAAAATTTTATTATTTTATTATTTTTACACAACAGTTTAATTTTGAACCCGAAACTATTAATCTTTAAATAAACAGATAATTTTCAACCAAAGTAATACAATTTTCAACCTACAGAGACGAATTTTTAAAAAAATATTTTTTATTTTTCTGGCCAAAAAGAGTAATTTTCTACAAAAAAGTTTAATTTTCAACCAGAAAATTTAAATTTTCAACTCGAAAAATTTACTTTCAACCAAGAAGTTGAATTTTCTATTTAAAAAAATTAATTTTCAACCCAAAACACTTTTTTTTTGAATTTTTAAATATTTCTTTATTATTTTTTTTTTTGATTAAATGTTTTGGCAAAACGATTTTTTAACCAAACATTTAAATTTTGAACCAAAAAGATAATTTTGAAGCAAAATAATTTGTAACCCAAAAATATCAATTTTCAACCCAAGAAGGCTTTTTTAAAATTTTATTTAATTTTATTATTATATTATTTTTACGCAAAAAAGACTCAAAAAAATAAATCTTTAACTAAAAAGATAATTTTCAACGAAAATAATACAATTTTCAACCCAAAGAGACGAATTTATAACAAAATATTTGTATTTTTCTGGCCAAAAGGAGTACTTTTCTACAAAATAGTTTAATTTTCAACCAGAAAATATAAATTTTCGACGCGAAAAATTTGGAAAAAAGACGATTTTTTTACAAAACAGTTAAATTTTGAAATAAAAAGATCATTTTCTAGCAAAATAATAAAGTTTTGAAACCAAAGAGAAAAAATTTCAACAAAATATTTCAGTTTTCTGACCAAAAAGAGTAATTTTCTGCAAAAAAATTTAATTTTAAAGCCAAAATATTATTTTTGAATTTTATTTAATTTTATTTTTTGTTATCAAGTTATTTGGAAAAAGACGATTTTTTTTTACAAAACAGTTAAATTTTGAACTAAAAAGATTTTTTTCAAGCAAAATAATAGAATTTTCAACCCAAAGAGAAAAGTTTTCAACAAAATTCTGGAAAAATGATAAAATTCTCAGCACAAAAAGACGAATTTTCCAAAAACGTGTGGCATTTTTAGACAAAAAGACGACTTCAAGGCAGTTGACTTTTCAATCCGAAAATATGAATATTCAAAAAATGATTTAATTTTCAATTAAAAATACCAAAATATATTCTAAACGACAAATTTAATAGGTGATATTTTAACCAAAAAGATTTTAAGTTCAAATAAAAAATATTTTAATTCAGCCAAAAAAAATTAATTTTCAACAAAAGAAATCAGTTTTTAATAGAAACTAGAATGTTTGAGGAAAAAGGTTGATTTTTAAACCAGAGAAGATGAGCGTTCAAAAGAAAATTTATTTTCTATCAACAAAGATGATTTTTCAAAAAAGTGAATTCATTTTTATTAAAAGAAGATAAAACTTAAACCAAAAAATAGATGATTTTTAACTCGATCAGAAAGACAAATTTTTTTAAAGATCGTTAAATTTTAAGGCCAAAATTACATTTGCAAGAAAAAAGTTTATTTTCAACCAATAAAGATGACTTTTTTTTATTTAAAAAGACAAATTTTTAACATCGGTTAAATTTTCGACCGGAAAAGTTCACTTTTTAATCAGATAAGTGAATTTTTAACTACAGAATTAAATTTCCAACAAAATATAATTTTTAACAAAAATGGATTCTATGAAAATAAAATTTTTTCGGTCCTGAAAAGAATTTTATTTTTCTAGCCAAAAAGAGTAATTATCTACAAAATAGTTTAATTTTTAACCAGAAAATAAAAATTTTTGACCCAAAACATTTACTTTCAACCAACAAGTTGAATTTTTTATTAAAAAAAAAAATTAATTTTCAACCCAAAACACTATTTTTGAATTTTATTTTATTCTTTATTTGTTTTTTATTAAATTTTTTTGGCAAAGACGATTTTTTTTACAAAGCATTTAAATTTTGAACCAAAAAGATCATTTTGAAGCAAAATAAAAGAATTTTTAACCCAAAAAGAAGAATTTTCAACAAAATGCTGGAGTTTTCTACAAAATAGTTGGATTTTCAACCAAAAAGTTGAATTTTCTATCAAAATAATAGAATTTTCAACCCAAGAAGGATTTTTAAAAATTTTAATGAATTTTATTGTTATATTATTTTTACGCAAAAATACGAATTTCTCACAAAGCAGTTCAATTTTCAACTCGAAAAAATAAATCTTTAACTAAAAAGATAATTTTAAACTAAAATAATACAATTTTCAACCCAAAGAGACGAATTTTTAACAAAATATTTTTTTTCTTGCCAAAAAGAGTAATTTTCTACAAAATAGTTTAATTTTCAAACAGAAAATATAAATTTTCGACCCAAAAAATATAAAATTTCGACCCAAAAAATTTACTTTCAACCAACAAGTTAAATTTTCTATAAAAAAAATTAACTTTCAACCCAAAAGACTATTTTTAAATTTTATTTTATATTTATTTTATTTGTAATTAAATTTTTTGTCAAAAAGACGATTTTTTTACAAAACAGTTAAATTTTGAACTAAAAAGATCATTTTCAAGCAAAATAATAGAATTTTCCAAAATGCTGGAATTTTCTAAAAAATCGTTGAATCTTCAACCCGAAAATATAAATTTTTAACAAAAAAGTTAAATTTCTTATTAAAATGATAAAATTTTCAGCACAAAAAGACGAATTTTCGAAAAAACTGATGCATTTTTAGACAAAAAGACGACTTCAAGGCAGTTAAATTTTCAATCCGAAAATATGAATTTTCAAAAAAAGATTTAATTTTCAATTCAAACTACCAAAATGTATTCTGAATGACAAATTTTATGGGTGATATTTTAAACAAAAAAATTTAAGTTCAAATAAAAAATATTTTAATTCAACCAAAGAAGACGAATTTTCAACAAAATAGGTGAATCTTGAACAAAAACAGATTAGTTTGTAACAAAAGCTGCATTTCAAAAAAGATTACATTTTTTCCTGGTTGAATTTGAAACCAAAAAGATGAATTTTTAATAAAATAGTTGAATTTTGAATCAAGAAAGTTTTTTCCGGTTTTGAATGAAAAAGAAATCTGCTAGAGAAATTATTATTATTCAAAATAAAGACCAATTTTGACTCAGGCAGTTATATTTTTATGTAAAAAAATAATTTTCTATCAAATAGTTGAATTTTGTACCAAAATAGAAAATAGAATCTGCGAGCTAATAAGACAAATTTTCAGCGAAACAATTGAATTGTTAATTGTTCGACGAAATATTAAAATTTTTAAAAAACAGGGTTCGAAAATGACAGTTTACTAGTTTGTGTTTAATTAAAAAAAATTTTTTATTAAACTAATTCCAACTATTTATGACACATTTCAATTTAAAAAAATAATAATGGAGATTTCCACCTTCATTAAAAATATTCGTTAGTTTTATCTGCACGTCCTTTATGCAAAAAATGGCCGATTTGAAGTAAAACTTCCTTAAATTAAAATCAGTACCGTGGATTTTTTGTTTAGCACGTTTCGCATTCAACCCCAGGAGAGAAAAATAGCTCCAGCAGAAGAAGAGAGATTGAAAACTCGACGACCAAGCGTGGGGAAAAAAAAAACGAGCTGGCGGGCGGGCGGGCGGACGGGCGGACGGGCGTTAAAGTAACAAAGTTTCAAGTTGATAACGGCGGCAGGTAATTTAATTCGCTATCCAGCTCAGGAATTCGCGGGATATTTAAAAAGTCACCGGGACTGAGAAACGTTGTGTCTGCGAGCGTAGGGCAGAGGTTGTTTAAACTCCTAACGATTGTTTAACTCGTTAAAAATCCATTAAAGCCTCGAACTTGCTGAACTGGACAATTCATTCCCAACCTTTCTACCCATCCTTTTCGAGGGAAAATATCGTTTTCTTGTCCCTGTGATATAGTTGGAGTTAATCCAAAGTTGGCCGACGGATGACCCTACTTGTTCTACATAATCCCTTTTCCATCATATAATCTCATTTTCACTTAATTGACTAGTTTTGCTCTTAGTAAGCTTATTAGACCGCAGCCATTTTTGCTATGTTTGTAGGAGTAAATGAGCAAGGGAAGTTTTAAATTCAGATTTCTTTACCTACACAGTTATCTGTATCGAGAACATTCCACAGCTGAAAGTGGTTCGTGTCCGTGCTAAGTTTATAGAATATTCTGGTTGACGTCATAAATGATATTGCGCAATTTTGTGAAAAAATTTTTGCATAAACAGATTCAAGGTAATTTATGATCTTAATTAAGCACTTCGCACAAAAAGGTTAAATTTTCAACAGAAAAAGACGAATTTTCTAAAAAAAAAACAGTTGCGTTTTTAGACAAAAAGACAACTTTAAGGCAGTTGAATTCTTAATCTGAAAATATGAATTTTCAATAAAAGATTTATTTTTCAATTTAAAATACCAAAATTTTATGGCTATTTTTGCTATGGTTGCAGATGTAAATGAGCAAGGGAAGTTTTAAATTCAGATTTCTTTACCCACACAGTTATCGGTACCGAGAACATTCCACAGCTGATGAAAGTGGTTCGTGTCCGTGCTAAGTTTATAGAATATTCTGATTGACGTCATAAATGATATTGCGCAATTTGTGAAAAAAATTTTGCGTAAACAGATTCAAGATTATTTATTATCTTAATTAAGCACTTCGCACCAAAAAGTTAAATTTTCTATCAAAATAATAAAATTTTCAACACAAAAAGACCAATTTTCCGCAAAACAGTGTCATTTTTAGGCAAAAATACGACTTTTAGGCAGTTGAATTTTTAATCCGAAAATATGAATTTTCAAAAAAAGATTTATTTTTCAATTTAAAATACCAAAATGCTATGGCTATTTTGGCTATGGTTGCAAAAGTAAATGAGCAAAGGAAGTTTTAAATTCAGATTTCTTTACCTTC
The DNA here is from genome assembly GCA_010014905.2 of Druon quercuslanigerum. NCBI lineage: Eukaryota > Metazoa > Arthropoda > Insecta > Hymenoptera > Cynipidae > Druon > Druon quercuslanigerum. The sequence continues at coordinate 28,603 of JAAAKG020092275.1, read as the reverse complement.
ACAGTTATCCATATCGAGAACATTCCACAGCTAATGAAAGTGGTTCGTGTCCGTGCTAAGTTTATAGAATGTTCTGGTTGACGTCATAAATGATATTGCGCAATTTGTGAAAAAAATTGCGTAAACAGCTTCAAGTTTATTTATTATCTTAATTGAGCACTTTGCGTAAACAGACTTTCTCATATTTCCCTCTTTTACTTTTTTTAAAAAATAATTCCTGTTTTTTGTTTTAATATCAACTGACATAATAAAGGCTCATCCCATTGTTTTTTCGAGTTGGAAATTCATCACTTTGCAGAAATTTCATCTTTTTTAGTTATTGACACAACTTTTGTGGAAAATTAATCTATTTTTGTTGAGGATTCAACTATCTGGTTCAAAATTCGTTTTTTTTTTTATATATAAATTATTAAATTTATCGTTAAGAATATATCTTTAACGGTAGAAAATTTAAAAATATTTTTAAAAATTTGTTTTTTGAAAATTCATGTTTTCGGTTGAAAATGAATCTGATTTTGTTGAGGTATCAACTATTTTGTTGAAAATTCAACTTTTTAAATTGAATTTAACTGTTTTTTATTTATAATTAAAATATTTCTTGATTTGAATATCAATTATTACATTTTTCGTTAAGCATATATGTATTATTGATTGAAAATTTTATTATTTTGTTGAAAAATGAAATACTTTGTTAAAAAATAATATTTTTCATTGAAAATTTGACTTTTTTGAAAATTAGTCTCTTTGCACTGAAAATTTATTTTTATGCAGAAAATTGATCTTTTTTGGTTGCAAATTTATTCTTTTTCATTGAAAAGTACAATTTTGTTTTTGGTTTAAAAATTCATCTCGTTCGAGTAAAAAACAATCTTTTTTGTTAAAAATTCGTCAATTTATTTTAAAATTCATTTTTTTGGGTAGAAAATCCAAATGTTTGAGTGAATATCTGGGTTTCTTTTGGATTAGAAATATATCTTTCGCACAAAAACCAGAATTTTTGGTCTAAAGTTAATTGTTTTTTATTTAAAAGTCCACTATGAAAATTTAACAACTTAGTTGAAAATTGAACCACTTAGTAAAAAAGTAATTTTTCTGGTCGAAGGTTCATCTTTTTCATTAAAATTTTTTCTATTTTATTTAAAATTAACTACTTTGTTAAAAATACTATTAGTTAAAAATTCAATTGCCTGGCTTAACTATTTTGTCAATAAATTTTTTTTGGGAGTTGAAAAATGCACTGTTTTGTTGAAAATTTTCTTTTTCTGATTAACTTTTTTCTTTTCTTGATCCGAAAAATTCCATTTATCATTTACCATTCATCATTTACATTATTTATTTATAATTTTATTTAAAAAAATTGATTCCTCCTATTTACCAAATAAGAAATTAACTTTTTCCTTTTTGCTACCACCTTTTTCAATTATTATTTTTTTCTCTCTAATGTGCATCAAATTATTCATGAAAAGCTAAATTTCTTTTTGATCCAAGATTAAAACAAAAAATGTTATAAAATAATAAACCCTATTTCTTAGCCCGTTCCTGAGTCGAGACGTCTGGACTAGTTCAGACACGTTCTGCGAAATTGAAAAAGGACCTTTCATAGCGTTAGACTTAAGAGTCTGAGGCTCGGTTAGAACCATTTACTTGTGACAGAGATAAATAGCGCGGGGTCCTTGAGACCCCAGAAGGACATCACGCTACGAGGTCTTTAAGCCGCGGTCGCGAGGAATTCCATCTCGTGGTCGCCATCAGCAGCCCTCGAGGCAGCCCTTTTACGAACCCTAACCTTTCACACATTGTACCCAACCTCATTCTCTCAAATGGTTGACATCGTTATCTTCACCAAATATCAATAATACTACACATTATCCACCAATTAGAGATTATATCTCAAACAACCCGAAAACTGTTTTGGAAGTGAGAAAGTTACGATAACATGACGATGTTTCTGATAAGCAGTATATGGCCGCAGGTTAGAGAAAATCTGGGAATCAGGGAAAAATCAGGGTCTTTTTTGGTCAGGTAAGCTGCGTTCTAGATATAGACCTTGACGAAATCTAGAAGTTCCATACCTATAGTGGTTTGTGTCCATGCTATGCTTCTAGAATAATATTTTCTATGGTGTGATCAATAATGTTCTAGAAACTTAGCACGGACACAAACCACTACAGCTCTAGAATCTTCTCGATGTCAGTAAGATAATATTTGTATCTAGAACGAAGCTTGCTTATCTACTGCCACTTTTTAAAATGTAAAGTTCACTTTAGTAACTTTTCTTTTTATAAATTAACTCATTGTTTAAACTTTTATGGTCTTCGGGTCTAATTCTATACCTATTTCTTTAGATATATTTTCCTATCTTGATGAAATCTAGAAGGTTCCATACCTATAGTGGTTAGTGTCCAGGCTAAGCTTCTAGAATATTATTTTATATGATGTGATCAATAATGTTCTAGAAGCTTAGCACGGACACAAACCACTTTAAATAAACCCAATGTTTAACCTCTATTGTCTGCAGGTCTGATTCTATACCTATTTCTCAATTTTCTTGAATTCGTTTGATGTTCTTTAGGAAATTTTTAATAGATTTCAATAATTGGAAGGTATCTTATAGGGTTTTATGGCATTTTTTAAGATCCCATAGAATTTTCAATAGCTTTAAAAAGCCTCAAGGAATTTTCAAAGATTGGAAATATTTGGGTATTTTTAAAGAACATTTTTTTTATCAATTTTACAATTTTACTTTTAGCTATTTTAAAATATCCCGAATAATTTTCAGTATCATTCAATAATTTTGCAAGGATTTCAAAAAAATGTTATGGTTTTTTAAAACGTTTAAGAAATTTCTATAAGGATATTTCTATAAGCATATTTCTATAAGCATATTTCTATAAGCATATTTCTATAAGCATGTTTCTATAAGGATATTTACAAAATGTTACGCGTTTTGAAAACCTATTAAGCTGTTTTAAAAAATATCCCAGGATTAAATTTCCCAGGAATGAATTAATAGGATTTCAACTATTTTAAATTACTTTAAAAGATTCCAAGGAATTTTCCATATTTTTTAAATAATTTGAAGAGATTTTAAATGATTTGATAGATTTTAGGCTATTTTTCAAAATTGAAAGGGATTTTCAAGAGCTTTAGAAAGTTTTAAGGGATTTTAAAATATTTCCAAATATTAAAAATATTTTAGGGTGTTTTTAAAGATTCTAAAGAAATTTTCACGAATTTTAACAAACTCCTAAGGGTTTCAAAAGCTTGCAAAGGATTTGAAATATTTTAGGGCATTTTAAAAGATTCCAAGGAATTCTCAGTCATTTAGAGGGATTTAAAGAATTTAATAGATTTTAGGGTGTTTCTAAAAGTTTCAAAGAATTATTAAGAATTTTAAAAAGTTTTTGGTGGGTTTAAAAAATTTAAAAGTATTTCAAATATTTTATGTTATTTCAAAAGATTTCAAGGAATTTCCAAAGGGCTTGACTGTTTTTAAGGGATTTAAAATTTTTTTTGGGAGTTTAAAGAATTTCTTAGAATTTCTGAAAATATTAACCAATTTTAATGAAACATAAAACGTTTTGTGATATTTAGGTTATTTTAAAAGATTCCAAGGAATTTTCGAGATCTTTAAAAAATTCTAAGGGTTTTTAATATTTTAGGGTTATTTAAAAAGATTCCAAGGAATTTTTAATCTATTTAAGTAATTTAATTGGATTTTAAATATTTTGTGGTAGTTAATTTTCCAAGGAATTTTGGAGAGTTAAAAATAGTTCCAGGAATTATAAATATTTTTTAATATTTAAAATAATTTAAGGCAAATTAAAAGATTCCAAGGAATTTTCGAGAGCCTACAAAAACTCTAAGGGTTTTTAATATTTGAAGTACTTTAAAAGATTCCAGGGAATTTTCGAGAGAAAAAAAAATTCCAGGAATTTTTAATATTTTAGGGAAAAGTTAAAAGATTCCAAGGAATTTTTCAGAGCCTAAAAAAATGCCAAGAATTTTTAATATCTTAGAATTATTTACAAAAATTCCAAGTAATTTGTAATCTATTTAAGTAATTTAATTGGATTTTGAATATTGTATGGTAGTCAAGATTCCAAGGCATTTTCAAGAGCTTTACCAATTTCAAGGGATTTCAAAATATTCTAAAAGATTTAAAATATTTTAGGGTATTTTAAAAAATTCCAAGGAAGTTTCGAGAGATTTAAAAAATTCTAAGGGTTTTTGATATTTTATGGTACTTGAAAAGATTCCAGGGAATTTTCGAGAGTTTAAAAAAAATTCCAGGAATTTTTAATATTTTAGGGAAACATTAAAAGATTCCAAGGCATTTTCCAGAGCCCAAAAAATGCTAAGAATTTTTAATATCTTAGGGTTATTTACAAAAATTCCAAAGAATTTGTAATCTATTTAGTTAATTTAATTGGTTTTTAAATATTTTACAGTACCTAAGATTCCAAGGCATTTTCAAAAGCTTTAACAATATCAAGGGATTTCAAAAGATTCTAAAAGATAGGAAATATTTTAGGGTACTTTAATAGATTCCAAGGAATTTTCGAGAGCTTTAAAAAAATCTAAGGAGTTTTAATATTTTATGGTACTTTAAAAGATTCCAAGGAATTTTTCGAGAGTTTAAACAAATTCCAGGAATTTTTAATATTTTAGGGAAACATTAAAAGATTCCAAGGCATTTTCCAGAGCCCAAAAAAATTCCAAGAATTTTTTTTATATCTTAGGGTTATTTACAAAGATTCCAAGGACTCTATTTAAGTAATTTAATTGGAATTTAAATATTTTATGGTAGTGAAGATTCCAAGGCATTTTCAAAAGCTTTAAAAATTTTAAGGGATTTAAAAAATTCTAAAAGATTAGAAATATTTTAGGGTACTTTAAAATATTCTAAGGAAGTTTCGACAGATTAAAAAAATTCTAAGGGTTTTTGATATTTTAGGGTAATTTAAAATATTCCAAGGAATTTTCAGACATTTAGAGGGATTTCAAAGAATTTAATAGATTTTAGGGTATTTCCAAAAGTTTCAAAGAATTATTAAGAACTTTAAAAAGTTTTTCGGAGGGTTTAACAAATTGAAAAATTTTAGGACATTTTTAATAGATCTCAATAATTTTAAGGTATTCCAAAGGAATTGCTAAGGTTTTCAGGGAATTTTAAATAATCTCATGAAATTTTCCAGATCTTTTAAAAATTTTAGGCGATTTCAAAAGATTCCAAAGAATTCGAAATGTTCTAGGGCAATTTAAAAGATTCCAAGAAATTCCCAAGATTCCCGGACATTTTTTGAAATTCCCTAAAATATTCCAAATCTGCTAAAATGATTTTTAAAAATGGCCTAAGAATTTTTTGAAAATCCTTCGGTTTGTTGAAATCTAATCTGGAATAGGTTTTACTTAAACTCAATTTCAGATAAACTTGACTTGAATTCAGATCAATTTTGGCTTAATTTAAGTTCATCTCTGAATTTAAGTACATTCCTAAAATTAAGGTGCAACATTTTCAAGTACCCCTTGTTACCGTTTATTACTTGTAATATTTTCAAAATTTGCACTCGTTAAACTGGAATATATGAGCAATAATCAGCTTAAATAGAATCTTGAATAGAAATAGAATTGAAGGTGGAAAGAAAAGGGAAGCATAACCTCCAGCAGCTCAGCGAAGGAAAATAAAAACGGGGGACTTTTATTACTTCTCATTTTAAAAATGACAAAATGATACTTCTGACCGAGCTCCTCTTTATGGCAAAAATCCCCTTTTATGTGAGAACGTTTCCTGCGAATAAAGCGGAACAAAGGCGGTCATTTATACGCATGATTGCGTGCAGCTATGCAACTGTACCTGAATTTCCTTGATTCTTAAAAAAGAGTAAAAAAATAATTTTCTGGGAGAAAACCGCTGATCAAAAGATCTGTTTGATGATGGAAAAAGGTAAAGCTGTCGTCAAAAAAAAAAAGCAAGCAGCAAAAGATCAAAAGGCACTCACATTTTTAAAATGTGTATAAAGTCTTCAGGAAAAGCTTTTTAATTTTTAACTAAAAAAACTATGGGCGGTTGAATTTGTTTTGTTTTTTAAACGAGAAATTTAGGCATTAACAAAAATCCAAGGGGTTTTTACAACCTTGAGAAAATTTTCAAACCCTTTAAAAATTTTCGAGGAACGATTTTATACGATCTATAAGGTTTTAGGATATTTAAAAAGTTTTTGAAACAGTTCAAACATTTTAGTTCATTTTAAAAGTTACTAAAGACTTTGAAATATATAATTTCAAGAGTTTAAAAAATTTCAAGGGAAGTCAAAATATTCTAAAAGATTTGAAATATTTTAGGGCACTTTAAAAGATTCCAAAAATTTTTTGAGAGCTTTAAAAAATTCCAAGGGTTTTTTAATATTTTAGGGGACTTTAAAAGATTCCAAGGAATTTTCGAGAGTTAAAGAAATTCCAGGAATTCTTAAAGTTTTAGGGAAACATTAAACGATTCCAAGGAGTTTTCAAGATCCTAACAAAATTCCAGGAATTTGTAATCTAAGTAATTCAATTGGATTTTGAATATTAGATAGTTGTTAAGATTCCAAGGCATTTTCAAGAGATTTGAAAATTTCAAAGGATTTCAAAAGATTTGAAATATTTTAGGATACTTTAAAAGATTCGAAGAAATTTTCGAGAGCCTAAAAAAATTCGAAGGGTTTTTAATATTTTAGGGCACTTTCAAAGATTACAGGGAATTTTCTAGAGTAAAAAAAATTCCAGGAATTTTTAATATTTTAGGGAAACATTAAAAAATTCCAAGGAATTTTCGAGAGCCTAAAAAAAATTCTAGGAATTTTTAATATCTTAGGATTATTTAAAAAGATTTCAAGGAATTTGTAATGTATTTAAGTAATTTAATTGGATTTTGAATATTTTATGATATTTAAGACTCCAATTCATTTTCAAGAGCTTTATAAATTTCAAAGAATTTCAAAAGATTCTAAATGATTTGAAATATTTTAGGGCACTTTAAAAGATTCCAAGGAATTTTCGAGAGTTTAAAAAAAAAACAGGAATTTTTAATATTTTAAGGTACTTTAAAAGATTCCAAGAAATTTTTAATATTTTAGGGTACTTTAAAAGATTTCAAGGAATTTTCGAGAGCATAAACAAATTCCAAGAATTTTTAATATCTTAGTGTTATCTACTTATATAATGATAAATAAGATTTCAAGGTATTTTCAAGATACTTAAAACTTTCAAGGAATTTCAAAATATTCTAAAAGATTTGAAATATTTTAGGGAATTTTAAAAGATTTCTAGGAATTTTCAAGAGCCTAAAAAAGTTCGAAGGGTTTTTAATATTTTTAGATACTTTTAAAGATTTCAAGGAATTTTCGAGAGTTTAAAAAAAAGTCCAGGAATTTTTAATATTTTAGGGTACATTAAAAGATTTCAAGGAATTTCCGAAAGCCTAAAAAAATTCCAAGAATTTTTAATATCTTAGGGTTATTTAAAAAGATTCCCAGGAATTTGATATCTATTTAAGTAATTTTATGTTATTTAAGATTCCAAGGCATTTTCAAGGGCTTTAAAAATTTCAAGGAATTAAAAAAATTCTTAAAGATTTTAAATATTTTAGGGGAACATTAAACGATTCCAAGGAAAACTTCCTTGGAAGTTTTAATTTTATTTTGAAGGATTCCAAGGAATTTGTAATCTATTTAAGTGATTTAATTGGATTTTGAATATTTTATGGTAGTTAATTTTCCAAGGAATTTTTGAGAGTTAAAAAAAATTCCAGGAATTTTAAATTTTTTAGGGGAACATTAAAATATTCCAAGGAATTTTCAAGAGCCTAAGAAAATTCCAAGAATTTTTAATATCTTAGGCTTATTTAAAAAGATTCCCAGAAATTTCTAATTTATTTAAGGAATTTAATTCAATTTTGAATATTTTATGGTAGTTAAGATTCCAAGGCATTTTCAAGAGCTTTAAAAATTTCAAGAGATTTCAAATGATTCTAAAAGATTTGAAATAATTAAAGGCACTTTAAAATACTCCAAGGAATTTTCGAGAGACTGAAAAAATTGTAAGGGTTTTTAATATTTTCAGATACTTTAAATGATTCCAAGGAATTTTCGAGAGCTTAAAAAAAAATTCAGGAATTTTTAATATTTTAGGGTACATTAAAAGATTTCAAGGAATTTCCGAAAGTCTAAAAAAATTCCAAGAATTTTTAATATCTTAGGGTTATTTAAAAAGATTCCCAGGAATTTGATACCTATTTAAGGAATTTAATTGAATTTTGAATATTTTATGGTAGTTAAGATTCCAAGGCATTTTCAAGAGCTTTAAAAATTTCAAGAGATTTCAAATGATTCTAAAAGATTTGAAATAATTAAAGGCACTTTAAAATACTCCAAGGAATTTTCGAGAGACTGAAAAATTTTTAAGGTTTTTTAATATTTTAGGGTACTTTAAAAGATTCCAAGGAATTTTCGAGAGTTCAAACAAATTCCAGGAATTTTTAATATTTTAGGGAAACATTAAAAGATTCCAAGGAATTTTCGAAAGCTTAACAAAATTTCAGGAATTTTTAATATCTTAGGGTTATTTAAAAAGATTCCAAGGAATTTGTAATCTATTTAAGTAATTTAATTGGATTTTGAATATTTTGTGGTAGTTAATTTTCCAAGGAATTTTTGAGAGTTAAAAAAATTCCAGGAATTTTAAATATTTTCGGGAAACTTAAAATATTCCAAGGAATTTTCGAGAGCTCAAACAAATTCCAGGAATTTTTAATATCTTAGGGTTATTTAAAAAGATTCCCAGGAATTTCTAATCTATTTAAAGAATTTAATTGAATTTTGTATATTTTATGGTGCCTAAGATTCCAAGGCATTTTCAAGAGTTTTAAAAAATTCCAAGGGATTTCAAAAAATTGCAAAGCATGGAAATTATTTTAGGGTTTTCTAAAATATTTCCGGAAATTTTTAATTGACTTAGTTAATTTGATGTGATTTAAAAAATTTCCAGGAGGCTTAAAAGTATTGTAAAAGATTTAAAATATTATAGGGTTTTTCGGAAGATTCCAAGGAATTTTCAATTGACTTCAGTGATTTAAAGAAATTTCCAATATTTTGGGTATTTTAAAAAATTTAAAGGAATTTTCTGGAGCTTTAAAAAGTTCCAAGGGATTGCAAAATATCGGGAAAGATTTGAAATATTGTAAGTTTTTTTAAAAGATTCCAAGGAATTTTGATTTTATTTCACATTTTGAAGAGATTAAAACAATGTGAAGCAATTTCCAAGGATTTAAATGATTTTCAGGTATTCAAACAAATTTTTATGCGATTGTAAAGAATTTCATAGAATTTTAAATTATCTATAAAGTTTAAATTCACATGAATTCTACTAAATTGATTCAATACTACAAATTTCAATAGATTTTTAAAATTAATTAATTTTTTTTTATAATCCATCTGAATTCACTGAATGTTTCAAATTCTTAAATTGTTGTTAATTTACTTGAATATGTTTTTATTCATCTTGAATTTCTATCAATTCTATCGAATTCTTCTTATGTTTCTTAAATTCCTTTAAATTCACTCAAATTTTACAGAAATCAATCTATTTTGAAGTGTTATAAATCGAATTCCTTTAAATTCGAAAGAACATTAGTGCCCTGTAAACAACAAATAAAAAAATAAATAAATTTAATATTTATTTACAATAATACTCAAATAATTGATTCCATATTAAAAATTTTAAATATTAGAATTTTCATCTTCAAATAATAATGTTCAAAGAAAATGAAGAATTATTCAAGAAAGAGGCCTGGAATTTTGAAAGTAAAGTTTTGCGGCCACCCTGAATGTGAAATCTGTTAATCTAATTTGATACTATAAATTGCGAGTTTGTCCATTACTTTTTTGATCCAAGATAATATCTGTCAGGATCTTTGGATTGAATTGTCTGTTCTTGTTCAAACCACAAACTTCGGTTTGTGTTCTGTCATATTCGTATAAATCGCACCCATATAAAGCCATGGGTTTCATTAAACTAAAAGGAGAAGTACAATACTTTAAAGCCGGCTCAAAGGCACCTGGTTCCACGTCGATAAATCGTCGTCAAGCCCTCTTCTTTTCTATTTTATCTTCCTTCGTCTTTTCTCCTCTTTCTCCTTCTTTATTCTGCTTTATTCTTTACGATTTCTTTTCTTATCATTTCGTTGTCCTAGATGATATGCAAGATTGAATGAAACCTTTTCAAATCGTGGCTTTCCCATCGTATCTGCATCACAAGTACCAATCAAAATGTCCTTTTATATTTCGTCGAAATGCAGTTGATACTCTTTTATTGAGAAAATATGACACTTTCATCTATTATTTAATCAAACTGTCTTATTATACATTAGGAAAGAAGATGATTTAAAACAGTTCTAGTGGTTTATGTCCTTGTTTGATTTCGAGAACATTCTCGATTATCTAGAAACTTAGCACGGACACGAACCAAATGCGCTTAGGAATGTTCCCGATGTCGGTAACATGTCGTGGTTTATGACCGTGCTAAGTTTCTAGAACATTCTCGATGACTTCATAAATCATATTGTGCAATTTTTTAAAATAAATTTTGCGTAAACGATTTCAAGGTTATATTTTTATTTGTCCTTGGCATTTTCACTACGTCATATAGTCATAAGGTTATCCAGAATAATCTAGAAACTTAGTACGGACACGAACCAAATGCGCTTTAGAATGTTCTCGATATCGGTAACACGTTGGTAACAGCAATCTAGAAGTTAAACTTCCTTCACTTCCTTCGTGGCTTTGCCATCGTATCTGCAATACAAGTACCAATCAAAATGTGACACATTCATCTATTATTTAATCAAACTGTCTATAATACATTAGGAAAGAAGATGCTTTGAAACAGCTCACGTGGTTTATGTTCGCGCTAAGTTTCTAGAACATTCTCGATAATCTAGAAACTTAGCACGGACACGAACCAAATGCGCTTTGGAATGTTCTCGATGTGGGTAACATGTTGGTAACAGCAATTTAGAATTAGAACTTCTTTTACTTATCTACTATTGAATTAATCCAAAAAGGACAAATTTTAAACAAAATAGTTTAGTTTTCTGCCAAGAATCATTTTTTAGGCGAGAAACAAAAAAAGAATCTTAGCAAAACTGCTCAAATTTCTAGTCAAAAAGACGTATTTTATAAAAAAAAAAACCAGTTGAATTTCCAATAAGAAAGTTCATTTTTAACAAAAAAGTTAAATTTTCTTCTGAACGTTTTCAAGTTCCAGCCGTAAAGACAAATTTTTAACAAAATAGTTAAATGTTCAACCAAAGAGATAAATTTATAACTAAAATTATATATCTTCAACTAACGATAAATTCTCAACCTAGAAGCCAAAAATAATTAAGCTAAACTAAAAATAGTTGGATTTTTTTATTAGGTTATATGAATTCAGTTCGCATTTAATTTGAAAAAGGAGAAAAATAGGGGAAATGCGATGAGTAAGTAGAAATTCTCGTTAAAGTTTGATACTTTTATACATTAAAATCAAAATTAAAAGTATGAGGAAGCAAAATCTTATATTTCAACAATTTTCTACTGATAAAAATAATACATTAGGAAAGAAGATGATTTGAAAAAGTTCAAGTGGTTTATGTCCGTGCTAAGTTTCTAGAACATTCTCGACGACTTCATAAATCATATTGCGCAATTTTTTCAAATAAATTTTACGCAAACGCTTTCAAGGTTATATTTTTATTTGTTCTTGGCATTTTCTACTACGTCATATTGCTATAACGTTATCCAGAATAATCTAGAAACTTAGCACGGACACGAACCGAATGCGCCTTGGAATGTTCTCGATGTCAGTAACATGTTGGTAACAGCAGTCTAGATTTAGAACTTCCTTTACTTCCTTCGTGGCTTTGCCATCGTATCGGCAACACAAGTACTAATCAAAATGTCCTTTTATATTTCGTCAAAATGCAGTTGATAATCTCTTATTGAGAAAATATGAAACTTTCATCTATTATTTAATCGAACTGTCTATTATACATTTAGAAAGAAGGTGGTTTGAAACAGCAGGTTTATGTTCGTGCTAAGTTTCTCGAACATTCTCGATAATCTAGAAACTTAGCTTGGACACGAACCAAATGCACTTTGGAATGTTCTCGTTGTCGGTAACATGTTGGTAACAGCAATCTAGAATTTAAACTTCCTTTTCTTCCTTTGTGGCTTTGACATCGTATCTGCAACACAAGTGTCAATCAAAATGTCCTTTTATATTTCGTCGAAATGCCGTTGACACTCTCTTATTGAGAAACTATGACAATTTCATCTATTATTTAATCAAACTGTCGATAATAGATTAGGAAAGAAGATTATTTGAAGCAGCTCAAGTGGTTTATGTCCGTGCTAAGTTTCTAGAACATTCTCTGTTACTTCATAAATCATATTGCGCAATTTTTTCAAATAAATTTTACGTAAACGCTTTCAAGGTTATATTTTTATTTGTCTAGCATTTCCTTCTACGTGATATCGTTATAACGTTATCCAGAATAATCTAGAAACTTAGCACGGACACGAACCAAATGCGCTTAGGAATGTTCTCGATGTCGGTAACATGTTGGTAACAGCAATCTAGAATTAGAACTTCCTTTAATTATTTACTGTTGAATTAATCCAAAAAGGACAAATTTGCAATAAAATATTTACAAAATTGAAAATTAGATGAAGAGCAGAATTAAAAAATGCTCATGTTTTAATTTTTTAAATATATTTTTATCAGTATATTGTTTTTTATTCCTCATTCTCGTCAATTTACTGTGTACTCTTTTCATTGCAAAAATCTGATTTATCCAAAGTATTTTTTTAAGTAAGATAAAAAAAAAATTGAAAAATACAGACATTTTTAAAACATTTTTCCTTTTTATCTTACTTAAAAAGTTTTGTGCTGAAAAGAATACATTGAACAATAAATTGATAAGATTAAAGAATACAAATTTATCTGCTGATAAAAATATATATGAAAAATTCAAACAGTATGAATTTTTAATACATAGTAAAAAATGATTTTAATAATAAATAAAATTCCCTTTTAATCTCCTTTCTTCGCAAAAAATATCCCTCTTTTTACCTAAAGTAGAACTATTGAACCGTTATGATCCCGTAAATGATAATGAAAAATGTACCGACCGAATTCCTTAATTGTATAAAATTATATCGACACGTATGTGAATAATTATAGTAATAATACTGCTCTATTAATTCAAACTGGCTTCCATTAAAGTCGTGTTAAATAAAAAAAATATTTGAAGTGCAAACTATGTGCGAAATATTTCTCTCTTCGTGGTGTAATTCCTCATGAATAATGTTCTCCTTTAAACGTGGATAAGAACTGGTAACTGGGAGTGATATTAAAAAAGAAAAAAGAAAAAAAAACTAGTTTCAACTCGCGAACGTGAGAGTACATTTTGCGTAATTAGTGCGGTAAGAGTTGCCTATTTTCACCAAGAGCTTCTTAAGGTAGATCCATCGTCGTAGTCGTTTTTCCCTTATGCATGAACGAGCAATGTGTTCTCGTCGAGTGCCCGGGAAAAGTATTGTCGTAGTCTCAAAAATTTCGATATTGTCCAAGTCAACGTGTCTCGTCCCTTTCTCTTCGATATAAGATAAAGCTTAGCGTGCAGCGAACTGGTTCTTCCTGTACCCACTAAACGAGCATGAAAACACTATTGCACGATCTTCTCAGGTTCGGATCGAACCTCTATGTTTCCAGTGAATTTCATTAGATTACCTGTTTTTAAAGAACTACTTTTTTTTGCCAATTTCTTTGCTTTTCTGGCTCTCTACTTTCCCCGGAAAAATCAGTATTTTTCGCCTTCCAGTCGTTATTTTAGGAGCCTTTTTGCAACTCCCGAGCCTTGGGAAACGTTCATTAGTTGCGTTACATTTTTAACTCTATTGTGATGTCATGATTACTATCTCAGTGGAGTTAAATATATTTATTATGAGGTTAAATGTTAACTCGGTTCTTGGATTTTCTTTCAACAGTTACTTATACTTGATGTTAGACAATAATTCAAGACAATGTTTTAATTCGATATCCTTATTCAGGGTGGCCACCCACCCGGGAGAATCGGGAGAACCGGGAGAAAAATATTGCATCGAAAGATTCTAGAAAGTTCACAACTAGAAATTATATCATTTTCGAAGTGTTTAGGATAATTACAATTCAAAGCATAATAATGTGTCTCGCAGTATTTACTATTCTGCAATTCGGAATAGTGAAAATGGTGACTTGATTTCATTGAAATACGTCTTTTGGTAAAAAAAAAAACCGGGAGAATCGGGAGAACCGGGAGTAAACCGAGAGAAAAAAATATTACACCGAAAGATTTCCCGTATTTCGAAATTTGCGCATTTTGTA
>JAAAKG020092275.1:0-14058 GCA_010014905.2 Druon quercuslanigerum | reverse complement strand
AAACTTCAAAGGTTCATAATGTTTCTCGGAGTATTTTTAAATCCTGCGATTTGGAATAGTCAAAATGGTGACTTGATCTAACCGAAATACATCTTTTAATAAAAAAAAAACCCCGGGAGAATCGGGAGAACCGGGTGAAAACCGGGAGAAAATATTATAACGTATTTCAAAATTTTCGAAATTTGTAATTCTAGAAATTTTACAACTAGAAACTATATAATTTTCGAAGTGTTTGAAATAATTAAAATTCAAAAGTTCATAATGTTTCTCGCGGTATTTAAAATTCTGCGATTTAGAATAGTGAAAATGGTGACTTGATTTCACCGGAATAAATATTTTAGTAAAAAAATCCGGGAGAATCAGGCGAACCGTGAGAAAACCGGGAGAAAAATATTACACCAAAAGACTTAATTTTATATTTCTAGAAATTTTACAACTAGAAATTATATAATTTACTAAGTTTTTAGAATTTTATGTAAAATAATTTCATGTTTGGTTTTAAAACTAGTATTTTGTTTGACTAAAAATGTTACTATTTCATTTTTTGTTGAAAATTATTAGCATTTTTTTAAACAATTTGGTTGAAAATTTGTCTTCTTTAATTAAAAGTTAAACTATTTCGTGAAAAATTCATGTGTTTTGTTAAAAAATTGTATTTTTGGTAGTAAATTAATCTTTTATTTGAAAATTAATCTTCTTGTTTAAAAATTTAAGTTTTTGATTGTAAATTCAAGTGTTCCAGTTAATTATTACCAATTTAAATGTAATACCATTTTGTCAAAATTTAATTATTTTTGTTGAGAATTGATATTTTGCAAGTAAAAATTAAACTATTTGTTTGAAAATTTATGTCCTTTTTGAAATTTCATCATTTTTGTAGAAAATTAATCCTTACTGTTAAAAATTCTTCTTTTTGGTATGAAACTTACTATTCCATCATTTATCAAAATTAATCAGTGTGGTTGAAAATTAATTTCTTTAGCTAAAAATTTATCTTTTCTAGTTCAAAATTCAAGAATTTGGATGAAATATTGTGTTTTTTAATAAAAAAATTAAATTATTTCGTCAAAAATAAACGTATTTTGTTTAAAAAGTCGTCTTTTATGTAGACAATTCTGTTTGAAATGTTTGATTAAAAACTTGTTTTATCTTTGATTTTTTTTTTCGAATTTTTTTTTTAACTGAAAATGTAACTATTATTACAGTTACATATTCCATAATTTTAGTTTAAAATTCATCTCTTTGGTGAGCATTCATTTTTTGAGTAAACATTTAATTATTTAATTTTTTGCTGAAAAATTATATTTTTTATTTAAAAATTCGTCTTTTTTGATAAAAATTAAAATTAATTAATTAATTAATTTAATTAAATTGAAATTAAATTAAAATTTAACTATTTACGTTACATATATAGTTAAAAATAATAATTTGCAACAAAAAAACATCAAAGATAAAACAAGTTTCCAATCAAACATTTCAAAGAAAATTTTCTTTAAAAAAAAGATTTTATTTTTTAAACGTGTATCTTCGACGATATAATGTAATTTTTTACATTAAACACAAATTTTCATCCAAATTCTTGAATTTTGAACTAGAAAAAATAAATTTTCAGTTAAAGAAATTAATTTTCAACCAAACTGATCAATTTTGATAAATGATGGAATAGTAAGTTTTATGCCAAAAAGAAAAATTTAACAATAAACATTAATTTTCTGCAAAAAGATGAAATTTCAGAAAGGGCATAAATTTTCAAACAAATAGTTTAATTTTTACTTGCAAAATATTAATTTTCAACAAACATAATTGAATTTTCACTAAAAAAAATTGGTGTTAAATTTAAATTGGTAACAATTAACTGGAACACTTGAATTTAAAATCAAAAACTTAAATATTTAAAAAAGAAGATTAATTTTCAAATAAAAAGAATAATTTACTACCAAAAATACAATTTTTTAACAAAACACATGAAATTTTCACGAAATAGTTTGACTTTTAATTAAAAAAGACAAATTTTCAACCAAATTGTTTAAAAAAATTATAATAATTTTCAACCAAAAATGAAATAGTAACATTTTTAGTTAAACAATAAACTAGTTTTAAAACCAAACATAAAATTATTTTACATAAAATTCTCAACACTTCCAAAATTATGTAATTTCTAGTTGTAAAATTTCTAGAATTATAAAATTAAATCTTTCGGTGTAATATTTTTCTCCCGGTTTTCTCCCGATTTTCTCCCTGGTTTTTGTTAACTAAAAGATGTATTTCGGTGAAATGAAGTCACCATGTGCACTATTCCAAATTGCAGAATTTTAAATACTGCGAGAAATATTGTGAAACTTTGAAGTTTAATTATTCGAAACACTACGAAAATTATATAATTTCTAGTTGTAAAATTTCTAGAATTACAAAATGCGCAAATTTTGAAATACGTGAAATATTTCGGTGTAATTTTTCTCCCGGGTTTCTCCCGATTTTCTCCCGATTTTCTCCCGGGTTTTTGTTAACTAAAAGATGTATTTCGGTGAAATCAAGTCACCATTTTCTCTATTCCAAATATCAGAATTTTAAATACTGCGAGAAATATTGTGAACCTTTGAAGTTTAATTATTCTTAACATTTCGAAAATTATATAATTTCTAGTTGTCAAATTTCTAGAATTACAAAATGCGCAAATTTTGAAATACGTGAAATATTTCGGTGTAATATTTTTCTCTCGGTTTTCTCCCGATTTTCTCCCGATTTTCTCCCGGGGTTCTTTAAACTTAAAGATTATGAAGTGTTGAAATGGAAATTATTTGATTAATTTTTTTTCAATACACTAAAATGATTAAAAATTGAACTATTTTTAAGTAATCTAGACTGTGATAGCCCTGAAAATAGAATTTAAGGTTGATAAAAATTTTAATTTTAATCAATATTGACTTCGATTGCATCTAAATTAAATCGGATTATAAATTGAAAGTATTTTCATTTCCAATTTAAAAACGACCTACGCTAAAGGAAATTCTTCTAGATCTTTGTCTCGAAACTGACATTTTTATTTTCATCTTGAAAATATAAAAATTTTGTCTGCATAAATTATTTATTGTTGAAGTTATTTATAAAATATTAGCTTTTATAAATTGTTTGCGACATACATTCCTAAATTCGATCCAGATTACTTTTTCCTATTTTTTTAATCTTCTGTCATTCTTCATATAAGAACAATTTTTTTTCTATTTTGTAAATCTTTATTTTATTCATAATTGCAGAATAATTCTATGAGATTAGTGTCAAAAAACTTTCCATTCAAATTTGAATAATGCAATAATAGCAATTCTAATTTAAAAGCAATCTCAATTTAGAAAACGATTTAATTTCAGACGCATTCAACTTTGAAAGAATTGAAAACTTTTGCGAGAATTCAACACATATACAATTAATGTAATTTAAATGATTCAAAGTTAGTAATTCGATTTTAATATCATTATTCATTTATAAAATAATTTATAAAATGCAGCTTATAAATCCAGACTTTTTAAATAAAAAAATAAAACGAAAAATTTAATAATTGAAAAATAATAGTTTAAAAAAAAATACATCAAAGAAATCAATTTATTTTCTCAAATTTTAATTAGTATTCTGTACAAAAAACCAATTGTCCTAAACACAATCTCTGCAGTACTATCATACTAAATTTATACTTAAATTATTTTAATTTGAAAGGATATTTGCAATTGAAATTGTCAAACATTGAAATGTTAAATCCATAAATAGTCTGTCTGTCTGTGGCCCAGAAGTATATAAATTAAAATTTCTTCGTTTCTTTTGCATTGTTCGAGTCTTGACTTAAGTAGGTTAGACTGGAAAAAAATCAATTGAATATTCATATTACTCTCTCGTTATCAAATTTATAATGTAGCTTCAATTGAGCGTTTTAAAAATACGTTATCTTTGATTTAAAATTATAGCTTTTGCAATCCGAGAGTTCTTCTCTCACTGTAAGGACAAAAAATATTGAAGGCTGTCCTCTGATATCTGAAAAAGTGATCAGAGCCCCAGGATAAAAAACGACCGTTTTAATTTCAGTATTTTCATTTTGATCTGTGTCAACGATGAATCATTGTTCTGAAGCCAGCAGAGAAAGTCATTTCCGGAGAATTTTGATAGCGTCATAACGTAGAGGCCGAATCGAAGAATAGAGTTGCACATTGTTCGAACTGTCTAATTGAAATACCAGCCGAATTGCATTCAGATCCAACTGAAAATAAAAAAAAGAACGTTTCAAGTAATAAAAATTTGTTGGCCAAATTTTTATTTAAGCTCAGGCTGGCCGCTGGACCGCGAATTTTTATGGGACTGGAGAAAACCCGGAGGATGGGCAATTAATTTTTTTACAGGGAATTAAAAATTTTTTTAGAGAATCAAATCTGTCCAACTTGGATTTCAACTGTTTTTTAAATACTTAGTTAAATTTTTATCTTTTTAGTTATTGTTTCAGTCAGTTTCGAATGCGCAATTCGAAATTATTTCACTTTAAAAATATTCCTTTTTAGGCGTACATTTTTATTTAAAGAATTTAAAAATTTAATTTTTAAGACATGAATAACCAAAAATTAGAAGCGTTTTAAATCGCAGATTTCTGATAAGAAACTTTTTTAGTTGATCAAATGTGATTCCATTTTTAAATTCAATTTGAGAATTTTTAATTAAGATTAAGAACAATTACTTAATATTAAGAAATATCTGAATGTTTTTTAAAAATCAGTAATTATAAATTCAATATTTAAAACTAAGAAAAAACTAAACTTTGAACATTAAAATTTAAATTGTTCTATTTGAGAATTTTTTATTTTTGAGTCAAATTGTAGAATTTTGATTTATAAATAACAATTGAACACGCATTATTCAAGAAAAAATTCGAATAAGTTAATTAATGAATTTTAAAATTGAATTGTACTTTAAGATTTAAAAAGTGTATGTAAACGCCCGATTGAAGCTTTGTAAACTATTTTTATTTTTTTTTTAATCTCAAAACAATATGTTCATAATTAAAAGCTTTTATTAAATTTCAAATATTATTTTTGCTTAAAATATTCCATTTTTAAATTCAATAAAAATTGTTTTAATTAATATTAAGAACAATGACTTAATATTTAGAAATATGTGAATGTTCGTTTAAAATCAGTAATTATAAATTCAATAGTAAAAATTAAACAAAAAAAACTAAACTTTGAAAATTACAATTTAAATTATTCTATTTGAGAATTTTTAATTTGTGAGTCAAATTGTAGAATTTTTATGTATAAATAAGAATTGAAAATTCGAGAAAAAATTCGAATAAGTTGAAGAGATATTCCAAGAAATTTCGAAATATATTTTGAGATATTTAAAGTATTTAAGGGTATTTTAAAAGATTTCCAAAATTTTTTTATTGATTTTAGTAATTTAATCTGATTTAAAAGAATTGACATTTTTAAAAGCTTTTAAGAGTTTTAAGGGATTTAAAACAATTTCATAGAATTTGAAATTTTTTAGGGAATTTTTAAAGGTTCCAAGGAATTTTCAATTTTTTTCAAAGGATTTGTATGATTTTAATTGATTTAAAAAAATTTCTTAAAGAGTTTATTTTCAACTGATATTTTTGGGTACTTTAAAGGATTCAAAGGAATTTTCAATAAATTTCTATCTCTTGAATTTTAAAGGGTTCTAAAAGTCTTAGGGTATTTTTAAAAATTCCAAGTAATTTGGATTATTTTTTTTTAAATTCAAAGGGATTTAAAAAAAATTGTAAAGAATTTGAAATATTTTAGGGTATTTTGAAAAATTGCAGGAATTTTCAAGAACTTTTAAAAATTCCTAAGGGATTTCAAAATATTTGAAAGGATTTGAGATATTTGAAGGAATACACAATATTCCAAGGAATTTTCTATAGATTTAATAGTTTGTAGGAATTTTAAGGAATTTAAAAAAATTTGAGCCTATTTTTAAAAATTCCAAGGAATTTTCAAGAGTTTTCAAAAGTTTCAAGGGATTTAAAAATATTTTTATTTTTCATAAGAATAAAAATATAAGAAATTTAATTTATTGAAAAGAATTTTCAATTTATTTCAGTAATTTAATAAGATTTCAAAGGATTTGAAAATTTGTAGAGAATTTCAAAAGATTCTAAGGAATTTTTAATTAATTTCAGTAATTCAATGGAATTTTAACGGATTTAAAATATGTGAGGTTTCTTAAAAATATTCCAAGGAATTTTCAAGAGATTTAAAAAGTTTTAAGAGATCTTGAATGCTTTAAGGGGGTTTAAAAGTTTTTAAAGGATTTAAAAATGCTGCAAAGGAATTGAAATATTTTGCAGAATATTAAATTTTTCAAAATTTTTGAAATATTTTAGGGAATTTTTAAAGGTTCTAAGGAATTTTGGATTAATTTCAATAATCTGGCATTGTAAAAGGTTCATAAGAAGTTTTAGTAGATTTTAATAATTTGGAGTAATTTTAAAGTGTTTTAGGGTATTTTCAAACCATCCAAGGAATTTTTTATAATTTCAAAAAAAAAATAAATAAAATAAAGGGGTTTAAAAATGTTTAAAGTTATAAAGGATTAAAAGGAATTTTCAATAGATTTCTATTTTTTGAATTTCAAAGGGATCTAAAGATCTTAGGATATTTTTAAAAATTCCAAGGAATTTTAATTACCTTGTTTAAAAATTCCAAGGAATTTAAAAATATTGCAAAGAATTTGAAATATTTTAGGATATTTTGACAAATTCAAGGAATTCTCAAGAGCTTTTAAAAATTCTTAAAGAGATTTCAAAATATTTGAAAGGATTTGAAATATTTGAAGGAATACACAATTTTCTAAGGAATTTTCTATAGATTCAATAGTTTGTAGGAATTTTAAAGAATTAAAAAAATTTGAGCCTATTTTGAAAAATTCCAAGGAATTTTCAAGAGCTATCAAAAGTGTCAAGGGATTTCAAAATATTTCAAAGGATTTGAAAAATTTTAGGGAATTTTAAAAGATTCTAAGGAATTTTCAATTGATTTCAGTAATTTAATGGAATTTTAGCGGATTTTGTATATTTGAAGTTATTTAAAAATATTCCAAGGAATTTTCAAGAGATTTAAAATGTTTTAAAATTAAAATTAAAAAATACTGCAAAGGAATTGAAATATTTTGCAGAATATTAAATTTTTCAAAGGAATTTTCAATTAATTCCAGTAATTTAATGAGATTTTAAAGGATATGAAATATTTTCCGGAATTTTTAAAGGTTCTAAGGAATTTTTGATTAATTTCAATAATCTGACATTGTAAAAGATTTATAAGAAGTTTCAGTAAATTTTAGTAATTTGGAGGGATGTTGAAGTATTTTAGGGTATTTTCAAAACATTCAAGGAATTTTTTATTATTTCAAAAAAAATAAGGGATTTCAAAATTTTTTAAGTTTTAAAGCATTCAAAGGAATTTTTAATAGATTTCTATTTTTTTTTGAATATTAAAGGGTTCTAAAGATCTTAGGGTATTTTTAAAAATTCCAAGCAATTTGAATTACCTTTTTCAAAAATTCAAAGGGATTTTAAAATATTGTAAAGAATTTGAAATATTTTAGCGTATTTTGAAAAATTCATGAAATTTTCAAGAGCGTTTAAATAGTCTTAAGGAATTTCAAAATATTTGAAAGGATTTGAGATATTTAAAGGAACACGCAATATTCCAAGGAATTTTCTTTAGATTCAATAGTTTGAAGGAATTTTAAAGGATTTAAAAAAATTTGAGCCTATTTTTAAAAATTCCAAGGAATTTTCAACAGTTTTGAAAAGTTTCAAGATATGTAAAAATATTTCAAAGGATTTGAAATATTTCATGTTATTTTAAAATATTCCACAGTTTTTTATTGATTTCAGTAATTTAATCGGATTTCAAAGGATTTGAAATATTTTAGGGAATTTTAAAATATTCCAAGGGATTTTCAATTTATTTCAGTAATTTAATGAGATTTTTTAAGAATTTGAAATATTTTAGGGAATTTCAAAAGATTCTAAGGAATTTTCAATTGATTTCAGTAATTTAATGGATTTTCAAAGGATTTGAAATATTTTAGGGAATTTCAAAAGATTCTAAGGAATTTTCAATTGATTTCAGTAATTTAATGGATTTTCAAAGGATTTGAAATATTTGAGGGAATTTCAAAATATTCCAAGTAATTTTCAAGGGATTTAAAAAGTTTTAAAAGATCTTAAATCCTTTAACGGGTTATTAAAGTTTTTTAAAGGATTTCAAAATACTGCAAAGGAATTGAAATATTTTGCAGAATATTAAATTTTTTAAAGGAATTTTCAATTAATTTCAGTAATTTAATGAGATTTCAAACGATTTGAAATATTTCAAGTAAATTTAAAATATTCCAAAGAGTTTTTAATTGATTTTAGTAATTTAATGGGATTTCAAAGGATTTGAAATATTTTAGGAAATTTCAAAATATTCCAAGGAATTTTAATTTTTTTCAGTAATTTAATGAGATTTTAAAGAGTTTAAAATAATTTCGAGAATTTTAAAAGATTCTAAAGAATTTTCAAAAGATTCTAAAGGAATTTAATGTAATATTAATGGATTAAAAATATTTGAGATTATTTAAAAATATTCCGAGGAATTTTCAACAGATTTAAAAAGTTTTAATTTTGCAGAATATTAAATTTTTTAAAGAAATTTTCAATTAATTTCAGTAATTTAATGAGGTTTTAAAGGATTTAATTTTTTTGACAGAATCTTAAAAGATGTTAAGGAGTTTTCAAGAGATTTTAAAAGTTTTAAGGAATTTCAAAATATTTGAAGGGATTTGAAATATTTTACGGAATTTTAAATTTCAAAAATCTAAAAAAAATAGATCATCGCTTCGTACCAATTTTTGAAAAATGATTGCATTTTAATAAATGACGGCTCATTTTTTCCGCAGAAGAATTTTCTACAAATTTACTATTTTCAATTAAAAAAAAAAAAAGAATTTTTCCCCGGAAAAAATTAGCTGTCATTTATTAAAATGAAATCATTTATCAAAATTTGGTAAAAAGCGACGGTCTGAATAAATTCAGTTGCAAAAAAACATTGTTCAAATTAATGTTGTTTTTTTGTAAGTTTTAACATTTTTCGTAAAAAAAAATGTTTTTTTCATTTAAAATGACATCATTTATAATGTTTTGATCTTAAAATTATAGAATTTTTTTAAATGTAAATTGTAAGGATTTTAATTATTTTCCGATATTTTAAAAATCCAAATTTAAAGGCAAATTTGTTAAAATTCGCAGCGCTATCTAAAAGTTGTAAGACAAATTCAGATAATTTAAAAAATTATTTAGAAGTTCTAAAAAATTTCAAAAATAATTTTAAATTTTCAAAATTTTTAAACATCTAGATTTATCAAAATTTGTTAATAAAATTTAAAAGCCTTTTCAAGGTGGCTTAAAGTATTTAAAATGAAAATAGTTTCACTTCAAATTTAAGAACTTTTAAGTTGAAAAATTTGAATTTTTAAATTATTAATGTATTTTTCCTAAAACAACTGAAGAATATAATTAAAAAATTTTTTAATGATTTTTATCAAATCATTCTTATTTTCTTTAAATTCCTGTAAATTTACGCCAATTTCACTGATATCAATAGAATTTTATACATTTTTTTGGAATATTTTCAAAGTAATTTGGATTATTTTGAATAAAACTTGAATTGTTTCTAAATATCTCTTAAAATTATTCTAATTTTTTCTACAAATAATAACTGTTCAATTTTCGTGTGTAAATCCAATTTTAAAGACAAATTCAGGTAATTTAAAAATTTATTTAGAAGTTCTAAACAATTTCAAAAATAATATTAAATTTAGAAAAATTTTAAATATCTAGATTTATCAAAATTTTGAAATAAAATTTAAAATCTTTTCAAGGAGGCTTAAAGTATTTAAAATGAAAAAAGTTTCACTTATAATTTAAGAACGTTTAAGTTGAAAAAATTTGAATTTAAAAATTTTTAATGTATTTTTCCTACAATAACTGAATAATATAATTAAAAAAATTTTAATGATTTTTATCAAATTATTCTTATTTTCCTTAAATTCCTGTAAATTTACACCATTTCACTAAAATCAATAGAATTTTATACATTTTTTCAAAATATTTTCAAAGTTATTTGGATTATTTTGAATTAAACTTGAATTATTTCTAAATATCTCGTAAAATTACTATAATTTTTTTCTACAAATAATAAATGTTTAATTTTTCTTTATAAAACTAAATTTTAAGGAAATTTTTTTTTTAATTCGCAGCGTTATCTAAAAGTTGTAAGACAAATTAAGTTAATTTAAAAAAATTATTGAAAAGTTCTAAAAAATTTCAAAAATAATTTTAAATTTAGAAAAATTTTAAATATCTAGATTTATCAAAATTTTGAAATAAAATTTAAAAGCTTTTCAAGGAGGCTTAAATTATTTAAAATGAAAAAAGTTTCACTCGTAATTTAAGAACGTTTAAGTCGAAAAAATCTGAATTTTTAAATTTTAAATTTATTTTTCCTAAAATAACTGAATAATATAATTAACAATTTTTTAAATGATTTTTATCAAATCATTCTTATTTTCTTTAAATTCCTGTAAATTTACAACAATTTCATTGAAACCAATAGAAATTTATAAAAAAATTTTGAATATTTTCAAAGTAATTTGGACTATTTTGAATTAAACTTTAATTGTTGTTGTTTATACATCCAAATTTTAAAGCAAATTATTTTTAATTCGCAGCTTTATCTAAAAGCTGTAAGACAAATTCAGTTAATTTTCAAAAATATTTAGAAGTTCTAAAAAAATTCAAAAATAATTTTAAATGTAGAAAACTTTTAAACGTCTAGATTTGTAAAAATTTTGAAATAAAATTGAAAAGCTTTTTAAGGCGGCTTAAAGTATTTATAATGAAAATAGTTTCACTTCAAATTTAAGAACTTTAAAATCAAAAAATTGAAATTTTTAATGTATTTAGCCTGAAATAACTAAATAATATAATTTAAAATTTTTTTAAATGATTTTTATCAAATTATTCTTATTTACCTTAAATTCCTGTAAATTTACACCAATTTCACTGAAATCAATAGAATTTTATAGATTTTGAAAAATATTTTCAGAGTAATTTGGATTATTTTGAATTAAACTTGAATTGTTTGGACGACTTTATTATTAATTTTATTATTAATTATTTTGAAAGCAATAAAACATTAGTCACTTTTACTCACTTTTGGTCACTTTTTCGGTTTAAATAGGTCACTTATTTCAAATAAATTAGGCTGTGGTAACCCTGACAGTAACAAATTAAAAGTGTATAAATTTGGAATTATTATTTATTCCATTTATAAAAGATTTTATATAAAATTTCGAAAATAATGTTTTGTGACGTTAAACAAACAAAAGCTCTGTCCACACAAGCGGAATGAGGAAGAACAGTTTTTGTCACAATCGTCAATCCCGAGGACAGTCCTTGCTTTTTTTCTTTTTTCTTTTCTTTGTTTCTTTTTTTTTCTTTCTTTTTTTCTTTTTTTGCTGTTTTTTCTTTTTTTTTTCTTTTTTTTTCTTTTTTTTTCTTTTTTTTTCTTTTTTTTCTTTTTTTTTCTTTTTTTTTCTTTTTTTTTCTTTTTTTTTTTTCTTTTTTTTTTCTTTTTTTCTTTTTTTTCACGGATAACGTACAGGGCGTGTCAAGAACCAACCGTAATCAATCTCATGGACTCTGTATCGACGATTGCTGGATTCTCTTCACGAAAGCTTCATTAAAAAGCTCGTTCACGGGCAAGCTCGTTAACTCGTTATACGCTCAGATTTTACCGAGTCCTATTAAAAGCGAGTACAAAAGGTAGAAAGAGTGAATTACGTGAAAAAATCGGAATACCCCTTTCTCCTCGGATTTCGAGGCGCCTGTTTGAATAGGAGATGAAAAATGTTTACGGTTCAGATAATTTGGGATTTTGAATATAAATTTAAAGCTTTTTTTATTATGGTATTCAGGAATTTTAGCAAGCTTTGAAATCTCAAGCTCTATTCATTTCAAATTTAAATCAATGGAGTACTGTAACACGCGGGTAAGCTGGACATGCAGGGTAAAGCGGGACACCCGCTTTTAATTCAGAAAAGCCAATAGCAGGTATTGAAAATACCATTCGCGAAACATAATATTTCGATTGACTGGGTTTTTATGTGGTTTCAGATGATTTCAAAAAATTGAAGGGATTTGAAAATTTTTTAAAGGATTTTAAAGAACAGTGTGTTGACTTAATTTCAAGGAATTTTAAGAAAATTTAAATCATTGTAAAGAGTTAATTTTTTTTAAAGAAACTTTAAAGATATTTCTAATTTAAAAAATTTTTTTAACGATTTTACTCGATCAGGGATTTCGAAAGATTCAAGGGTTTTTAAAGAGATTACGCTACTCAAATAAATTTTTGGTGTTCAAAGAAATGATTTTTTGTTCTAATGAAAAATTATTTTATATTTAAAATTAATATGTTAAATGAAATAAAATTTCAAGGGATCTATAGGGATTTCTACGGATTGCAGAGATTGTAGAGGATTGCAAAAATTTCATTTTCGACGGAATTTTGAATGATACTAATTATTTGAATATATTTCCGGGGATTTTAGTCGACTTTTGTTGAGAAAGATTTAAAATTTCGTCAAAAATTAAATTTTAATTTTCTTCATTTTAAATAAAATAAAAAAATTTCATTAGAACAAACCACCATTTCTTTGAATATAAAAAAATTTATTTGAAACGCCAAAACTTTTCTTTGACATAGTGCCAATGAATATGTTTTTTATTCATATCATGGATATCTTTTCCAAATCCTTTGAAATTTAAGACGAGTAAATTAAGGTCAAATATTTAATTATTTAAGCTTTTAAATTTTTTAACGTTATAATGTTTGTTGTTCTATTTAAAAAATTTTTTTTTATTTTTTAAGCGCAAGTGTTGAATTTTTATGTATAAATAATAATTTAACACTTATTATTTGTAGAAAAAATTTAAGTAATTTTACGAGATATTTAGAAGTTTTGAAAAGATGCAACATTAATATAAAGGTTAAAAAGGTATCATTCAGAACTTCTAAACATATTTTAAAATAAATAGAATTCTGCCTAAAATTTTTGAAAATTTGGGAAATCTCTTAAATGTTCTGTTAAAATAATTTTTTAGAATGAAAAATCATTTTTAATTTTTCTAGGAATTAAGAAAAAGTTTTTTTATATCCTTTTACAATTCTTAAAAAGCTTATAAATTTTTTTTTTTGAAATCTGCAAAATCTAAATTTTATTGTAAATTCGGCTTTGGGAATTCGCACCGAAATTTCTGTACGAATGGATTATTTCAAATTTTTTCAAATTTTTTCAAATTGTTGTTTATAAATCCAAATTTTAAAGCAAATTATTTTTAATTCGCAGCTTTATCTAAAAGCTGTAAGACAAATTCAGTTAAAATTAAAAATTATTTAGAAATTCTAAAAAATTTCCAAAATAATTTTAAATTTTGAAAAATTTGAAACATCTAGATTGATAAAAATGTTGAACTATAATTTAAAAGCTTTTCAAGGAGGTTTGAAGTAATTAAAATGAAAATAGTTTCACTTCTAATTTAAGAACTTTTAAATTGAACAAATTTGAATTTTTACATTTTTAATGTATTTTGTCTATAATAACTGATTAATATAATTTAAGCAATTTTTAAAGTTCATTGATTTATGACTTGTATCAAATTATTCTCATTTACCCTAAATTCCTGTAAATTTACACCAATTTCACTGAAATCAATAGAATTTTATAGATTTTTAAAAAATATTTCCAAAGTAATTTGGATTATTTTTAATTAAACTTGAATTGTTTCTAAATATCTCTTAAAATTACTCTAATTTTTTTAAAAATAATAAGTGTTCAATTGTTGTTTATAAATCCAAATTTTGAGGAATTTTTTTTTAATCGAAGGGTTATCTAAAAGTTGTAAGACAAATTGAGTTAATTTTAAAAATTATTTAGAAGTTCTAAAAAATTTTA